>KK113436.1:2263-20347 GCA_000611955.2 Stegodyphus mimosarum
ATATATATATATCCACTCTGTGACTCGGTTCAGTGAGCTCAGTTTCTTTATTCTTATATATTTGTAAATTGTGCATTTTTTGCTTTAAAAATGATTCAAGTATGTTGTTTTTATCTTTGGTTAAGATTTATATGCCTTTAATTAACCTGTATGCAATGATTGAGGAATTCTCAACAATTTAAAAGTTTTTTTAAGTGCGGCTAAGCCTAATTTTTTGTTATGATAGCGTCCATATTTGTTTACATTTGACGCTTAGCAGAATACTGGATTTGTTGCCAATCTAGAGAAACTCAGCTTCGCAACAACAAAGTACCGTCTTCTTTAATTATTGCGAATTAAATTATGCTTAATTTCATTCTGGAATTATCATTTAAGTTATTATCTTGTTTTTGCGTACAAACTGTAATTTTAACTGTAAAAATTGTTTTTAATTGTTTTAACTGTACTTGGTGTTTTATGTTTTCCTATATCTTTCAATTTTTAAAGAAAATATTTTTAATTTTCATGTATTTTTGCCTTACCGCGAAGTGAGAACTGAATTAAGTAGTAGCACATGCGCATTCGGTAAGCGGCGTTGAATAGTCTGTGAAAACTGTTTCTTTTTATGTGTTTAATTTCTTTTCCACATCGTCTTAGATTTATTATAGTATTTGAATAGAACTTGTGGTAATTATTCAGATGCTATAATGTTTGCGCACTCTGAGTTATAAAATGAATGAGATGTAACGCTGTTAAGTGAACCTAGCGCCGATGTGTGGCTGTGGTAAATAAATATAGTGAACTTTAAAGAGTGCATTTATTCTATTGTGGTGTATGCGCTATCGACGAACTAGATTTAATTCAAAAATTCGTTAACTGTTAATTCAATATGTTTAAATGAAATGCAGGAAAACTGCATATAATTTAATATTCCGTACAAGGAAATCGTGTGGTGTACACATCAGATTTTTTTACTGCCTTGTACGAAGAAAAAAGGAAGTATCGTAATCGCGAAAAATTTCGTGTATCATATTTCAACGAAAATATCTATTTTTATCGCTTTAGAATGCAATTTAACAATGTTCTTGCGTGACCCCCAAAAAATTATAAAACTGATTTAAAATTGATTCTGAAGAAATTTTTTCGAGGCGTCATATGTATATATCTCGCATAACTCAAAACCAAGAAGCCTCAGAACGCTGACATTTTGTATATAGGACTGCTATAACATGTAGATGGGCACCTCCTGTTTTGGTTGCAATCGCCGCACCAAAAGGGTTATATGTATATATATATATATAATAAGGAAACTGAGCCGAGTAACAGAGTGGATATATGTAGAATTATCAAGAATTTAAAAGTTGTTTACGTAGGACTAAGCCTAATTTTTTTTGCCATAACGGCCATATTTATTTAAATTTGAAACTTAGCAGAATAGTGGATTTGTTGCCCATCTAGGGAAACTAACCTTCGTAACAATGTTAAATAGAGAGAAATCCTTTAAACCCTAAGGGTTTTTTTTTTACTTTTAATCTCTTAAAATTTAAAACTCATACTCAACTTCTCTCTAGGTGCCAGACAACCTAAACTTAAAATAAAACCTACTAAGATGAACTTGTTAGAAAATAGAAGAAGGAACTAATTGGTTGATCTGACTCAAAATAATATTAAATATAACTTTTCTTAAAGCAATTAATTCACATATAGCAAGGCAAAGCAAATTCTTCTTAATAAACCTAACCTGAAAAGGAAGCTGGAATAAATCTTCTCTGGAACTCGGCAAAACTAAATACTAAATCTCAACCAAGCATTTCTATAATTCACTCATTTTAAAATAACTCAAGTATCTCAAGTTCCTATTCATTAAATAGCAAAAACCTCATAAGCACCAGAGAAGAAGTATTCAAACACCAATCAATCAGTTCCGCTACTAAAAATCAAGCACTAGTTTTAACTTTCCTGGCACCTAAAAGTCATTTCAAATTCTATCTTAAAACACATTCAAAGTAACATTAATAAGTGGTTAGTATATATTTGCTAAAACAGGGCGCGTTGTGAGTACCCTAAAATGCATGAACATTTTTCAATAACCCCAAGCAAAAAAATCTCCATGTTTCTTAAAAGCCTCCCGGCTCAAACAAATGGAGTGACTGAACAGACCAACTACATACACACAAAAAAACAAATGCAAGTAATAACATATAATCAAACTCATTTATTAATTATCTAGGATAAGTTTATGGGAGACCTGGCCAGACTACCCTTACATACAAATGCAATTAATATTCCACATTAAATTTCTCCAAGAGTCATTTATCAAGATAACAATTTTTTTTTTTTTTAACACAATAACGGTTACTTAGAAATACTGAAATACATTAAATTAATCATTTAAAACAACTTCTATAGAAATTACAATTTACATAAATTTCTTATTTTTGACAATAACTTTAAATTCTACCAAGACACAAACAATCTTCTTCTTCCCCCCTTTATTTTTTTTTATTTTTCAACTAAATTTTCCTCTTTCTCCCCAGATTAAGCAAGAACAGTTTAAATTAAACTACTAAAAAAAATATAATCTTATGAAAAAAAAAACTCACAGTTGACTTTCGGGATCATCATGATAAGAAGCTATAGGCTGCAGAGGAATTCCGCCGTTGAACTGGATCTTGGTAATGAGCTACAATAAAGTCCACGAAAAATGACCTCTTGTAGAACTTCAAAGATGAAAAAAAAACCCGGCAATCAATATTCTAAAACATTAAAGTTGAAGGAGAAACCGCTGCAGATGAATTCCGCCTTGAACTGGATCTTAGGTAATCAAATTCAAAAAGCCCACGAAAAATGACCTCTTGTAGAACTTCAAAGATGAAAACTCGGCAATCAAAATTCTAAAACATTAAAGTTGAAGGAGAACCTCCGGGTACAGAACGATGATACTTTTCCTTCTCACGAACAGAGAGCTTCATTTAGGTACGAGCCCTTACACTTCCGTTTTACGGGAAAACCCGCTTCAAACTCGGAAGAGTTCGCTCTGAGTTCTACTTCTCGCAAATTAGAAGAAAATTCTCTATTAATCACATCATGCCGCATCGCAAACGTGAGCCACCCGTCGGGGTACAAGTGCAGCATCGCAAATCTCCTCAGCTAAAAGCCGAGTTCGTCCGCAGAACGCTAGCGCCAGCCACCCAAGCCCGGGTAGGCCTGGCCGCAGGCCAAAGGCCCTCTCTGCTAAATATTCAACTCCAAAAACTCGAAGACTCTGGTAAAAACTGACTTCAAAACTCGCGCAACAACCGAGGAAAACTCGGTTTCTCCTCCCACCTACAATTATAGGTCCAAAGTTACACATAAAATTAAATTCTTGCCAATCCGAGACTTTTCAATATAATTTAATAGGACAAGTTCAAACCCCCAAACGAATCAGAATTAAGTCATTGTCTACAGTAGCACCTGCGAAAAACTGGAAACTAAACATTCGACCCCCCTGCTAACAAGCGAAAAATATAAGAAACAACAAAAAACTGCCCTTTCAAAGATTCAATTGACAACTTCCAGTGAGGCCATAAACAAGGCGACATCACCGCGGGAGGTCCGGCTACCGTGTCCATTTTCAGCTTAGTAACAAAGACAAGAGAACAACGATATACTACTCAATGTTGCAACTGTCATCTTAAAAGGCATTTCCCACAGATGTTACTTCCGTTAGAAGACGCTCCCCTCTCTGCGTTAAAATTGACCGTTGAAGGAAAAAAAAAATTTGCCTAAAAATTTAAGAACACACTTTCCAAAAATAATATTCAATCTTCACAATTTCAAACTTAAAAAAACCAAATACAAATACAAATAAAATACTTAAATAATGGATTACTTAAATCATTAAAAACACAGAATTCGCGACACAACAACAACAAAGATAATGCCTTCTTTTATTATTGGGAATTAAATCATGCTTAATTCATTCTGGAATTTATTCGAGAAAATAAGTGTTTAAGATTTTCTTCGTAATATTTTATGTAATTATTTTGAGTTTTTATGTATTTTTGCCTTGTCGCGAAGGGATAATTGAACTAATTGAATGAGAAATACTGAATCGTCTGTGAAAAACTGTTTCTTTTTTTTGTTTGTTTAATTTCTTTTATACGTATATCGTTTTAGATTTATTATAGTATTTGAATAGAACACGTGGTAACGATTAGACAATTCTTCAGATGATATACATAATTTTTGTGCATTCTGAGTTATAATATGAATGAGATGTAACACTGTTAAGGGAACCTAGCGCCAGAGTGTCGCTATAATAAACAAATATAGTGAATTTTAAAGAGAGCATTTATTCTATTGTGATTTATGCGCTATCGGTGAAGTATTGGGTTGGCAACTAAGTAATTGCGGATTTCACTCATAGATGGCTTCAGTTGAATTTTTAGGTTTGCAAACGTAGTACAAATGTAAAACACATTTTGTTATTTAATAGTTGGCAATTCAGCTGTGAATCAGTAAAAAAAGTTTTTTGATCGGGTGCGTAGTTTTCGTTTGGCGTTCGTTGGAAAATGGAAAATCAAAAGGAAATTTTTGTCATATTTTGTTATTTTATTTCCGCAAAGGGAAAAACGCATCGCAAGCTCATAAAAAGTTATGTGCTGTTTATGGAAGCCTTAAAAAAACGGCAGTGTCAAAATTGGTTTGCCAAATTTCGTTCTTGTGATTTTTCACTCAAAAATGAAAAACACTCTGGTCGTCCAGTTGAAGTTGATGACGACCTAATCAAAGCAATAATCGATTCGGATCGTCACAGTACAACACGTGAGATTGCACAGAAGCTTCATGTATCACATACATGCATTGAAGATCACTTAAAAGAACTTGGCTATGTTCAAAAACTCGATACACGGGTTCCTCACGAACTGAAAGAAACGCATTTAACGCAACGCATTAACAGCTGCGATTTGCTGAAGAAGCGTAATGAAAATGATCCATTTTTAAAACGACTGATAACTGGCGATGAAAAATGAATAGTTTACAACAATATCAAGCGGAAAAAATCGTGGGGCAGGCCAGGTGAACCAACTCAAACAACATCAAAAGCTGATATTCATCAAAAGAAGGTTTTATTATCAGTTTGGTGGGATTACAAAGGAATTGTCTACTTTGAACTCTTACCACCCAACCGAACGATCAATTCTGATGTTTACATTGAACAACTAACGAAATTAAACAATGCAGTTGAAGCGGCCCAAATTGACAAATCGAAAAGGTGTTGTATTCCATCATGACAATGCAAGGCCACACACATCTTTGGTCACTCGGCAAAAATTATTGGAGCTTGATTGGGATGTTTTGCCACATCCACCATATAGTCCTAACCTTGCACCATCTGATTACTTTTTGTTTCGATCTTTAGAAAACTCCTTGAATGATAAAAATTTCAATAATGATGATGATGTCAAATCGTACCTGATTCAGTTTTTTGCTAATAAAAACCAGAAATTTTATGAACGTGGGATTATGATGCTGCCTGTCAGATGACAAAAGGTCATTGATCAAAATGGGCAATACATTACAGAATAAAGTTATTTAGTTCCATGAAAAAATTGTCTTTGATTTTCTAAAAAAAATCTGAAATTACTTAGTTGCCAATAGATTTAATTGAATCCAATAAGTTTAAGTGAAGTGCAAAAGGCGTATAATTTAATATTCCGTACAAGGAAGTTATGTAGTGTACAGATCAGATTTGCTTTTATATGTAATACACTTGTATTGAAATTTGTAGGGCTTTTTTGGGGGGGATAAAGTTGTTTTGCAGAGTAAAATTCTGTGCTGTTTTAAATTTAATGTTTGGTCTTCCCATTAGGCATTTTCCCGGTACATTTAAAAGCCAGAGGCTAGTCGACAATAAACAGAAGATAAGTAATACTGGAATGCTTACCCACCAAGCTGTGTACGCATCTAACCTATCATTGAATCTTCTTGGTGCAGCTGCGTTGGTAAGTTGAATTACTGCTGGAAAACTTTCTGCGGCATCGAACTGTGAATACAGTATACCAAGCGCGCAGTTATGTAAGTATGTTTTGATAGCCTAATAAATTAATTATGTTTGTAGAAAATAAATTCGTATACATTTCAAGTTTGTAAGGGTTGTTCTAATAATATTTTAAAATAAAATAATATATTTTTAAGAATCGTGTACCCTTGAGGAACCCAAATAGTCTTATGGAAAATGAAATGGAGCTACGGTCAGTCCTAGTCACTATTGTGTTACACGCGCCAAAAAGGAATATACTATAATGGTTATACTTCTTTTTATTATGTGCAATGATTCTGCAATTAGTCCTGAAACCAAGAAGTCGGAGATTATCATGGACTCCACGGAGAGAGGTATTCCACGGAGAGAGATACAGTGGATAAAAGAAGGTGTATAAAATAATATATTTTTTTAATAAAGATGGTAATAATAAAAGGAGGGGTAGATACAGTAGCTGCAGTGTGCAGTACGTATACAGTATTCAGGCTGACAAGAAGTTGGTCATTGGTAATATTTTTCCAATTGGTAACCATAGCCAGAATAGACAGCCACACTTTGTTTAATGCTACGCAGATCATTAATAACACCCATAAACTTAAGAGACTTTTCTAAAAACATTATCTATGTGACTGATGAAGCCACACTTCACAGAAAGTGTAGAATTAAATACATTACCTTCCGATATTCGTTTTTTCCCTCCCTCAGGCGATACAAAAGGTTTGAAGAAGAGCGACTACAAGATGAACTACCAACGGGTTTTGTAGCGGAAGACAGAAAAATAGGTTGACAACGATTACGTGTTATGTATGTGCTCAAGGAACATGCAATTGGAATAATTACTTGACGTGGGGGGACATCACAGATGGAATTTAATATGGTCAGTGGCTAAAACTTATGTGTAATATGTTAGACTTCCTATTTTGCTTCTATCCAAAGAATTTTTATTAATTTTTATAAAAAGTTTTGGTTGTTAAATCTTATAGCATAAATATTTGGTCTTACTTAGCTTAAGTAAAAGCTGTAGGATCTTCCAGTTTTTACAAAATAAGTAAATTAGAAATGTCGATAATAATAGAAAGCATAATTTTGAGTAATATTATTTTAAATGATGGTTCGAATGAAAAATTCATTAGATTATAGTATTTTCAAATTTCTTGTGATTTTGTAATGTAATTAAGAGATGTATTTAAAATTTTTGTATTTAAAAAGTTTTAAAAGCCTTCCCTAAACAGATACAATTATGAAGTTCATTTATTTTCTTATTTTATATCCACAAAGTTATATTGGCCATATTAATTATGTAAGGCAATGTCGAATTTTATTTACAAGATTTAAAAGAACTAACTTGAATATACAAGTTATGCGTCTTTAAGTTTTGTATACTATTTGTTTTTAACTTTCAATTAACTAATATGAAAATTCTTACGGACAAAATGCAAACGTTGTTTAAATACAATATTAAAGGCCAGTTGCCTGCTACAGGGGACGGAGATTTTTTACGTGTAAATTATATTTGAGCATCCCACAGCCATCAGTAACTTGTTATGCCGATTTACACAGTTAGAGGACTTGCCCGTTTTTATCATATTTTATTATCGTATTGACTTTTCTTACTTTTCTTACTTTTCTAACTTTATTAAGTTCTAAATTCCATTTTACATTGCTTTACAACTAGGAAAATGTGGATTATTTTATAAGTACACAGGTACGTAACGATGTTTCGATCGCGAACATACTCCGATCAAGCATTTGTGCAACAACCTGAAACGTTACTGTGTCGGATAAGCCGTATTCTAGTCTGAGTCTGGAACAAGCTACCAAACATACTATGTCAACTCGTCCGCCACAGAACAACATCAGGCGTCTGGTAGAATACATGACAGACAGAATTGCAAAAATGTGCCGTAAAAAGACACGCTGCAATGCGCGTTTGAAGAAACGGGCTGCACGTTATGGAATTTTGTGTATTTGCCCTACGACGCAGTCTTCAGAACGAAAATTACAGAGAATTCTATCCATCTCGATCATTACGACAACAAAATTTGAGTTTACCATGATATAACATTTCTGTGAGTAAATATCATTGTCCGTGAAGGTATATTTGAATAAATGTTTCTTATGTTATTGAAAATAAAAGATAAATAATATGAAAGAATTTGTTTTTTAATTCTGAAGAAAATAAAACAGAAGTTTCATAAGGTATGATTACTGTAATGTTGTACCATGCTTATGCAGAATAAAGCAGTTAAATGAATCAGCAAATATTAAAAGTTGCGGCAATAAGGATGTACATGTGTTTCAAGGACATCTTATAAAAGTATTTAAACTGCTTAAAGCATAATGGTTTCTAGAGTAGCTTCAAACTACATCAGAATTTTTAATCCTTTCCAGTGTCTTGAATACCGATTGGGAACGTCTCAACTTTCCATTATTCGTACAAGAGCAGGATGATATTTCTTAAGGTAAAATCTATTTTATACAAAAATTATTTTTCTTTCTTTTTAAAATTCTTAAATTTTAAAATTCAGAATCGGTTAAATTACTTAAGCGAAAAATTTATTTTTATCTTGCAAAATTTTACTGGTTCTATAGTCTGTTACTGGAGTTGTCTTCAACGGAACAACTCTGTGTTCTGAAGATTATATAAAACAAAATTTTCAAGTTAATTTTAATATTTCTCTGTATTGCCTGTGTGGTTATGCTGCACTAAGTGTTTTGGTATAAACATAATATTATGCAATGCGTACTGAACCCATATTCTTTTCCATGATCAAGATTTTTTTTACTCAAAAAATTAAAAAGTTAGATAACTACTTGCATTACCTGAACTGTAAAACTATGGGTTCAGATATATTCTGTATGTGATTTACCGATTGCAAATTGGTGTAGAAATCAAAACCTAAATTTGTTCATTGTAATACCAGAACTGCTAACATTTATTAAAAAGTACAGAAAATATACAGAGCTGTGACTATCTCCTACAATCTTTAAAGGAAATTCGATTTCAGTTTTGTGCAATAAACTTATTTCAACTATTTTTTGTCAATGTTAGTTATAACTGCATGTCTTCAACTTGGGTATTAATAGGAGTCATGAATAACAGCTTTTCTTGTACCTGTTTTTATGAGGCATTTAATTCGCTTTCATTTGCATGGTCACCTAAGCAAATTTCTATTATAAGAAAAATTTTTTTTGGATGATTGACACTATCAAATATAGGCTTAAGGGAAATATTAATAGTAAAATGCTACTTATTTGGAAATATATGAGTAAAAACGTAAACTGCCACTTGTTAGCGCATCAAAGAAATAAAACGAGAAATTCAACACAAAGGATTGTTTAGTTTTTATTAGTATTATTAATATTTTAAGAAGAAGAAAAAATTACTAATTATTTATAACATTTATTAATGAAAGCGATACATTTTTCTTACATTTCCTTTCCCAACAATATACAAAAATTTATATGTACAGCAATTAAAATGCAAGATATATATATATATATATATATGTAAAATATAAAATCTAGCTTTCGAATAATAAATTAATAGCCTTTTAACTTCCATTTCATTCTAAAATTAACAGCAATAAATTTGCCTCCCTGCAGTTCTGATGCGGACTTATACATGATATCTGAACCCCAAATCCTTTAAAGTGTCATGTTACCTAAAATGGAATTAGATATAAAAGACTCAATTACGTGGCAACTGTCTCTTTAACGCCGAAAAATCAACAGTCATACTCTTCAGTAAGAAAATCCCACGTGAAAATTATAAAGACATGGAAATCAATAACCATATCATTAATAGAGAAAACCAAGTAAAATACCTAGGAATCTATCTTGACAGAAGACTTACTTTTTACCCTCATATTAACTACGTTAAGGAAAAAACACAAAATGCCTTTATGGCGCTATATCCATTACTCGGCAGATATTCCAAACTACAAATTGCAACAAAAAGATTAATATATTTACAATCCATCCAGCTAATAATTCTATACGCTGCACCCGCCTGGGCGGCCACTGCAAATTCACATAGATTAAAACTACAAACGCAACAAAACAGGCATTTTCGACTCATTACGAATTTCCCCATGGTATGTTAGGAATACTGTTATTAAAAATAGTATTAAAGTTAACACCATAAATGAAGAAATCATCAAAATTGCCAAGAAATTTCATCTCAAATCCGATGTACATAATTATGGAGTCATCAGAAAACTGGGTAACTATGATAACAAAATTATCCAGCCCTTCAAAAGACCCAGAACAATATTCTATGACAACAATTGGAAATAGAAGAAAAAATTGTACATCATGTAACTATTTGTTTATATTATTTTACAACGCCTGGGCATCCGTGAACAAAAGTTCCTTTCAAAGGGCGCCTGGACTTTGAGTCCTATCCCTATCGAAGAGTTAGTGTATTTTTCGATCTTTGACCGACGATGGTGATGTTGCGGTATGATAGGTTTTCTGTAGGTGCAACAAACTTCAGTAGAGTTAAGCTGGTTATACTTTGAAAGGTGAGAAAGGATGCTCTTCTACCATGGTTCAGGAGTTTATGGCCTAGATATCGGGAAATGCTTAGGCAAGTTGATCGACAGCTGACTTCAATAGAAATAGTAGTGGGCGGTCCAAGAGGCCGGGCTTTCAGGATTGAACAGGTCACGTGTTTCAGAGACGAATGCTGACTGGATACGGCTTGATCTTTAGAAGTCTGAGGGGTAATATGTGCAAGCAAGTGTAATTGTTAAGTACAATTTATCTTAGTTAAAAATGTTAACTTCTTCACAGAGTGTGATGAGTATAAAAATTTTGTGTAATGTGGAGTCTGCTTGTTTAATTTTTTCTAAACTGTTTTTAATTAGTTTTGCACATCGTATTAAATTTTGAATTCCGAAAAAGCTAACGAGTTCTTTGATGGCTATTATAAAATCAGTAATGCTTTCAGTGTGTTGGTGTTGTGTAGTTTGGTTGTTATTGTTAGTAAGGGCTTGCGCGTATGTTTTGCTTTGGGTAACGTTACTGGGTGTTGTGGTTTGAGTTTTATGTGTTTGGGAGTCTATTGATTTAGTTTTTGGGTATTTCGGGCAACCACGATATGATGCTGTGTGATTTTGAAGGCAGTTGGCGCATGTAGGGTTTTCCATGTGTCCTGTGTTGGGGCAATCTTTTGTTTTGTGTAGCTGTGCACATTTTACGCATCTGGGTTTAAAATAGCAATTATCTGATGAATGATTGAAGCGTTGGCAGTTGTGACATTGTGGTATAATGTTTTTATTGTTATATTTTTCAATTTTAACCATGAATAGTCCAATGTGTGTGATGTTGTAAATTTCTTCTATGCTGTTTGTGAGTAAAAGTTGAACTTGGAATAGTAGCATCAGTGTTTTAGTGCGAGTTTTTACAAGTTGTGCTATTTTGTGTATAAGGAATCCTTTACTTTGTAAATCTGAAATAATGAAATAATGTCTTCTTTGGGTGTAGTGAGTGGTAATTCACGAATTACAACTTTAATAGGTCGTTTATGTTTAGATGTAATTAGAAAGTGTTCGATATTATTAGTCTTAAGTGTGTTTAAAACTTTCTCGTGGTCTTGTTCTGTGACGGGAAATATTTTAAGGCATTCCCCTGTAATTTTGCCGTGAAATGTAGCTTTAGTAAGTGTCGCGAGGTGTTTTAAATAGTCATTAAATGTAGTGTTTTCTGGTGGTTTCACCATAATTGGTGATGGATTTGATTTATTTTGTACATTAGTACGTGTATTATTACTGTGTGTATCCGATGGTGGTGTGGAAGGTGTTAGGTTTTGAACTGCTAATGCAGCGAAGCTATTATGGGTTGTAATTGTAGGGGTATTTTGCTTTGCGGGAATTTTGGCAGTTTTATGTGGTTTCTTAAAACCATTTAATGTGGGATCATCGAATTCGGGTTTTCGTTTAGGGGCAGTGTGTGTGTTGTTGCTTGCACGCATAGAAAAAATTTTATGCTTACCCCTCAGGTCTTCTAACTCGTCGCTTCTATAATTCGGATCAGCAGAGGAGTATGATAATCCTTTTCCGTAACTGGTCTTTTTCTGTTTAGTATCCGGATCGCTTCTTTCTGACCTTCAATTCCTTGTTCTAATGTGCGGATTTCTTTTTCCGAAATTGCTAAGGTTGTCGTTTCATTATCCGAAGTCTTTTCCATGTCCTCGAATGGAGGGTTAGGGCACGTACTCCAATCGGAGATGTCCGGCGGAATATTGTCGTTAGGATCATCCATCCCCCGAAAGTTGAGAGAAGTAGGAGCGAGCTATCTGCAAACTACAACACATAGCTAAATAAGCAAAATAAGCAAGAAAAATATGCCATGCTTATCATTTCAAAAATTGCCATACTTCATGCCAACATCTTCTACCGTGGCTCCTAGATGGCGCCATATTTGCTCATCTTCGTCAAGGAAGCAAGAACTTTTTCATTTCTAAGTTCCACAAAGAATACCCAGTAGAGTTAATAATTGCTGAGTAAAAAAGGCTGTTAGGACGAATACTCCCATTCACAATAATTCACTGCCAATTCACAGCCAACTCCCTCTTCTTCTCTTCTCTCGTCGCTTATGTTGCTTACCGCTGTGTCGCTAGCTACGCAAAATTTACTTTCCTAAATTTATCCATAGTTTGAGATGTAAGCTGAACAAAATTGTGGGGTGCATACCACACCCACAGTGATAGTGTGCATTGTCACTAAAATAAAATCATGTGTGGAATTTACTGTTATGTGTGTTCTACGAGTGTCATCTTGCTAACTACGTAACAAAGTCTTCAAGTTATGATGCAGTCCTCTTCAATATGAAATCCGTTGCAACTCCCACCAAGTCATCTTATTTCACATATATATATATATAAGTATAACAGTATTAAAATCGTATGAATGATTGAAGTTAAATATCTAATTTTTTAGAAACATTAGTTTGTAATTTGGATTTTTAAAATATTACTTCCTTTTATGTATTAAATGTAGACATTATTTTATATCTTTTCTTTCTGTTTCTATTTTACTCTTATTTTTAAAATTTTTATGAGTAGATATTTTAATTTCAGCGATTATTCAGGTACGAAGAAATACGCTATAAAGTATTTTTTCCTTTCTTGCTTCATGCTTTCTTGGAAGCACGATCAACGCGTATTCGGGAAGTCCGGAGTTCAAATCTCGGTGACGGCACTGCGGATTTCTTCAGTTTCCTGACATCGAAAAAGTTCTAAAACGACTCTACAGTTGCGCCCAAACTAAAATGGTGGTGGACAATAATTCGTCACCACCAAGATCTGGCAATTAGGTCCCTTAATTCTCAGTTGCCCTTTAAAAGGGGGATTATATAAGGTAATTTCTGCCGCCTTTCGGTATGCCTTCGTGGTGTAAAGGAAAGCACTTCGACGCGTATTTGGGAGGTTCAAATTCTGGCGAGGGCACTGCGTATTTTTCAAGTTTCTGCCTCATGTAACCTGCATTTTACAACACTAATGATACTTTATTTTACATTTCACATAAAATGTGTTTATATTTAATAAAAAATAACTAACACAGTGCTGAAAAAGGCAAATGCAGACAAATTTTATTAGGAAATACTCACCAAAGTGTAATAATGTTTAATGTGCATTATTTCCTTTTACAGAGTGCGTTTAAAATTAAAGTAAACCCAATATCACATATATTGGAATTACTCTGCACGGAGTTAATCAAAGTAACTCTTCTATTTTTAGACGAGTGTAATTCCATATCCCTTAACGGAAAATTATAAATTTATAGTTCAAATGAGAAAAGGAACTTCTAAAATTCTCCGAAATTCACCAAAAACCTGACAAAGAATATCAATCTTATTTAATAAATTACTTGTATAACTCAAAGCGTAACGTTATTAATTAAAGCAAAATAAGACTTTTTGCTGATATTTTTTAAATGAGCCAATTAATGCTATTACTAACAGTCAATATGTATTTGAAAACGTTATAGAGTCATTAGGTTAGTTTGAAGCAGGAGTACATGAAAAATGTGCAATGCCCTCGCCAGGCCTCGATCTGGACGTCTCGAACATCGTCGAGCGTGCTACCGTTACACCACGAAAGCATGTTGGAAGGAGGAAGAAAATTCCTTCTAACTCCCCCTTTTAAAAGGCAGCTGGGGATTAGGAATCCTGCAGTGGAACATAATTTAATGTTTTTATATAGTAATTATTAAGATTTTCTAATTGGCAACATGATGTAATGTTTTTGCAGTTATTAAGATTCGCTGTATGGCAACAACTAGTTGAGTTCAGAAAAAGGTTGCTAACTTGGAGGGTTCTATGATAAACGTTGCGTAAGCATTATTTCTTAAAAGGCTTGTTATATTATTTTTATGTCAAAAAAATAATATGTTGCAAACAAGTATGGAAGTTATATAAAAATAAATATGCTGTTTCTTTAAGACCAAAATAAGCATTTAGTTAAATTATGAAATGCTCTGGCTATTTAGTTTCGATTTCGTTTTACCATCAATACGTACAGCCCAATCGTCAAATCCTGGGGGTGACGAATTATTGTCCACCATCTTTTAGTTCGGGCGTCATTGTAATAGCCTAGCTCAATTAGAGTTCCTTGAAAGCTAGAATATTAAACAACTGCGTAGACTATTATCTGAGTTGAGTAAGAAGTCCAAAGAAGGGTTAAATTACCCTTTATTCCAACTCAAAATAAATAAGCAGAGGACCCCTACTCGGGGTTACAGAGAGCCTCCACTTGGGCTTTAACTATACAAAAGTAATCTAATACTAACTAAATCAGCCGAAGCTGCATAGAATCAACTAAATGAGTCGGCCTTTATTTAAAATCACCGGCGTATGCTAGCAGGCACATAACAGTACGGCCGTATAACAGTAAGCTTTAGACTAGCAACAAGAACGTGGCCGAAAGTCAGAACACGCTCTCTTACTGAAGTGACTTAGACATCAGCTTAAATACTCGTTTCTACCTCATTTACATAAATCGTAATCCCGTGACTCATTCTAGCAGGGAAACGCATGTGAGAAATAAGAATATATATACGAAAGGCTTGTTCCAAAATAAAAATTACTATTAGAAAAATAAAGTGTACACTGCCCCTATTAGATATTGTTATTAATTTTCAAAACATTTGAATAACCAATGAACAAAATATTTAAAATCATAATTATGGATCTTTTTCATGCGAAAAATAAGTTTCAAACTTTTTCTGTTAAAACGATCTCTGTTATATAGGCCATTAATTTTTAAAATCATCTCCAATTCTTTCTTTGCAATCACAAAAAAGAGTTTTAATCAAGTTTTCAGTGACTCGAAAATATACTTTCAAAACTTTCGTAGTACTTACTAATACTAAACCAGAATAAATGAGTACGAGTGAAGACAATTACAATTTAAAATTTCTTAAATACCGAAAAAGTGCTGAGAACATAACACAAAATAATATTTTAAAGCGCTTTCGTTGTAAAGAAATTTGTTTTAACATTTTCATTGACTTTAGGAAAATTTTGCCATAGAGTGCTATTAACACCATAGAGTACGGCTCCATTCTCTAACGAGCTGAATAATGCTTTCAGATAAAATGGCCAGTTAACATACCTGTGCCCTGTGCAATATTCAACCCTTGTTTTCAGTCCCCAATAATCTGCCTGAAATAATTTTTCAAATGTGTTAATATTGATGTTAACTCTCGTCGAGCGCACGGAGAGTACGAAGCATTTTTTATTGCTCAATGTTGATGTTTACTCATCAAGCGCATGGAGAGAACTAAAATTTTTTTATCACTAGATCAGTGATTCTCAACCTTTTTTTTTTCGCGGCACACTTTTAACAATTTCAAAATTTGGCGGCACACAAAGAAAACAATAAATTTAAAAGTTGTTTCCTTACCTATAATACACTGTGTAAAATAGTTTATGATAACTGAAGTTATAATTTTGAATGTAAAATAAAATAATGTGTAGTACAAAAACAGCAGTACGTTTATTAAGAGAGTAATTAGAATTTAATAATAAGAATACTTTTAATGGGAAATTTGAGCTTGGTCTACATTTAACAGTCTCGATCTTTTATTCGTTTTTATGTTGGTTAATACTGAAAATCCGAATTCACACGAATAAGATGTAGAAAATTGTAATATTTTAAAAGCTTTTTTGGCCATCATGGAATAATTGCATCTAATCTTAATCCAAAATGAATTAATTTATTCTTCCGAATATTTTAAAATTAAATAGCGAAAAAAAAATTTAGTATTAGAAATTTAGAAAGCGAAATTAGTTCTTCTTCTTTATTCGAAGTTAATTCAAATACAGAAGTATTCGTTATCACAAATAGATTACTTCTTCATTCAAGTTAATTCAAATACAGAAGTATTCGTTATCACAAATAGATTACTTCTTCATTCAAAGTTAATTCAAATACAGAAGTATTCGTTATCACAAATAGATTACGAACCCAATCAAATTTTTTTATATCTAAATTTGAGAATTAATGAATAATTCCCTCCTCTAATGTTGTCAAATGGTCAATAACAATTTTATGAATGACTTTATTAAAATCTTTTGGGACTGACTCACATTTTTTTCAAATTGCTTTCCTGACTTTATTGTTCCATAAAGTTATTTGTTTTTGGAATCCTACCAGTTTATCTGTTGAGTTTAATACATTTTCTTTCGGCCTTACGTACTTGAATTTATGCTATTAAAAATAATAAAAATATCTGATAAGCTAGTCTCCCATCTGCACCAATGAGAACTTCTTAATTTAAATTATGTACTGAATATGCTTCGAAATGCGCTCTCTTCGAGAGCACCAAAATCGGCTTGGATAAAACAATTGACGCCCTTATTAACGTCTTAAAAACCGAATATCGCCAATTCTCTTGTGTACCGTATACTAGGATTAAACCCATTATAATTATTATAACCCATAAAACTAATTATATACTATATACATTTCTAAAATTTGGCGGCACACAAAAGTACCGCGGTACAGTGGTTGAGACTAGAAACTGAATTAGATGATCACTCTCAAACTGTTTTTTAATTAATCCCATTTTTGAAAACAGTACTTGTAAACGTAAACATTAAATTTCTAAGTTCTTCCTTAACACACAAACTTCTTTCCCTTTGCCTTTCCTAAGCATATTAACCAAGATGCTAAAGTCACTGCTACTGCTAGAAATAATAACTAAAGTAAAAACAGATAATAACTAAAGCAAGCAACTCATACCTCAAAGCCCATTCATCTTATAATATCTTAAAACTAGTGGCAAAACAGTTCGCCTAATGCAAATAGTAAAATTAAATCATAACAGTAAGGCTTATAACATGGTATTGATTGTCTTATGACTCTTCAAATTCACCATTTTAAATATATAAAAATAATATCGTACCTTTCTGAAATAAAAGTTTTGAAACTTAGTATTCAACTTTACATTATTTTACAAATTAATTCTATCTATAACTTCAAAACAAAGAATAATTAAATAAAAAATATTAATATTTTCCAGTTCTTGTGTGAAAGTATTGTGTTAGCATTTTATGTGTTAACAGTTCGTATAAACTTTATAAATAAACATGTCAGAAGAGCAAACAAATTACTAAAACGCTTGAAACTTTCTTTACAACTACAAATACTAACTGCTCCTGATATCAATTTACATCCCAAGTATAAATAATATAGAGAATATATACAATGTACGTCCAGAAAGTAAGTTCCGTTTGGTAATAAAAGTAAATTGTGTACAGCTACAGAAAAGTTATTTATTGCACAAAATTCAACAACTCTTAAACTACTTTTCCACATAACTGCCGAAATATTGCAGGCATTTGTCATAGCGTGGCACAAGTTTTTGTATACCTTCTTCATAGAAATTTGCCGCCTGTGTCTTCAACCAGTTGGAAACAGTTTCTTTCAGCTCGTCGTCATTGTTAAAGTGTTGACCGCCAAGGAAAGACTTAAGATGTAAGAACAGATGAAAGTCGCTAGGAGCGAGGTCAGGGCTGTACGGAGGATGGTCAAACACGTCCCAGCCAAATCCCTGTAGGAGGTTTTT
>KK113436.1:21177-73825 GCA_000611955.2 Stegodyphus mimosarum
ATGTGCGGAAGCGATCGCAGAGCTGCAGCGGAGATAAATTGAAACGGAACTTACTTTCTGGACGTGCCTCGTATATATATATATTGTGTTGTTAGTGAAAAATTTTAATCTTAAAGATTATTTGCTTTTTAACAGGATTCTTTTGGTTTAGTGACTAATATCTTTATTTTGATTGAGTATCAATTAGTGATTTAATCTAGCAAATAATTTGATGCTTAATTGGAAGTAAGATGAAACATTCTCTCTTATTTTAGTTACTGTTAATTGATGGTAGATTGGTTTATAACTGGTTTAATCCCCTTGATATGTCGATTAATCTGAATCAATGAATTTTCAATACTTAAAATTTTTACTTTTGATTTTGGCATTTTTGCGATTTACCTTAACTGTGTTTAAAGTAAGGAGGGCTGAAAAATTCTATAAATTTTTTTAAATTCTGAAAAATACCTTTTCAATGATGTTTTTGAATTGAATTTCCGTTGCTTGGAGATGTAATATGGAGAGTTTTCTTTTTATAATTTTTAGTGAATTCTTGCTTTATTACTTCGCAGCTTTAGCGCAAGTCTTGGGCTTATTAATTTACTTTTAATTACTTTCATTATGAATATATATATTATATGAAAGAATAAAAATAAATTAAATCTAAAAGCCGTCAGATTTTATATTACACCCAAAGAGGCATTTTTTTCCTTTACACATACATACAGGTTTCGAGAGCATGTGAGATAACGCCAATTTGGGCCAAAAATATTTAAAAACTGCGTAACCTTAGAATTTCGGATATATAGTCTCGCGCGCTGGTGATAAAAATATTTTATTCTGTATAGTGTGTTACCACTGCTCGCTTTGAAACCGTTGAGTTTCTTAATCAAAAGTTCGTTAAAGTTTAAAAATATGAAATAGATAATAAAACAAATTCGAAATTCAAGATTTGAGCTTCCAGATGCCCGTATTCGGATGGTGAGCTACGTTATTCAGGATTTGATGGATCTAAGCAGAGCCGGGACAAGGGTGCGGCAAGTGAGGCACTTACCTCAGGTTAATCACTAGAAGGGGCGTCAAATTGGCTATGCGAATTCGAAAATTGCTTTAATTACGTTTTTAAATTTGTCGGTTATTATTAGGGGAAATATGCTTCGGCAAACTTAAATTCATAAAACAATAGGAAGAATTTCAAGAAAACCTGAAAATTAATGCAATGTGTATTTCTTATTTATCAAAAAAGGATTTTTTTAACATTTTCATTCACTTTTTTAACAAGTCATAAGTAATTGGCTATATTCTTTTTCTGAATTTATAAAGCTACGATTAAAAATACTTTAAGAATAGTGATATTTTCATTTAATACAGTTACTTTTGTTTAATACAAATATAACTATTTTGATATATACAGGGGCACGCATTTACCCTTTTTCCTCAGGTGAAAAGTTATCTTGGCACGGCTCTGGCTCAAAGTATCCTTAGTTTTCCACAATGCGAAAAGTGTACATACATACATTCATGTAGCTTCTTCTTTATTTAATTTGTAAGGTTTATATTTATTTTAACTAACATTTATTTTAAGTTATCTTTCCTGTTTAGCCTTCATTTTCCCCTAGAAATGCCCGTGTCAGAGTATGTAAATTGTAGTAGCACGCGCAGTTTATTCAAATTTAGCGGAAGCTAGTTGAATTAAATACACTCATGTCCATAAATTAAGGATAATGCAAAATCAGGCAAAGGAAGAGTTAAAAGCAAAACAAATTTGACTTATTTGTAAAGCTTATTTATTAAACAAAAGGTAAAGAGCAAAAAAAGATGCTATATGTTTGATATTATTAAAAAAAATTAGCTATTTTTTCTCCCTGGAGCAAATTACAAAAAAAAATATTACATGGTTGGTATGATTGTTAATACCTTGTATGTCTCCCAGACGATGCAATACAGTCCGTACAACCCCTAGGCATGCTGAGTATCAAATTTTCGATCTGATCTTGGGGGATATTACATCACTCAAAAACAGTGCTCTCCGAAGTTCCGGTAGACATGTAGGAGGAGGTTGACGGGCTGCAACTCGTCGGCCAAGCATATCCCACACGTGCTCTACTGGATTCAAGTCAAGTGAGAATACTGGCCAGCCCGTACAGGTGATATCCTCCGATTGAAGGCATTCGTTTACGATGTTTGCACGGTGAGGACGGGCGTTGCCATTCATAAACACAGATTATGCGCCCATGGCACCCCGAAACAAACGTACATGTTGTTCTAGAATGACGTCCCGATAGATTTGGCTTGTCATGGTTCCAATTTGAACCATCAGGTCAGTTATGGAACCCAGAATAATTCCACCTCAAACGAGCACTCCTGCACCACCGTAACGGTGTCGTTCAATGATATTTTCGTGGTGGTAACGGATACCTGGAGCTCTCCATATGAAAGTCCGGCGAGGATCAGACTGCTAGATAAATCTGGACTCGTCAGAAAACATCACACAAGCCCACTGTTGCGGTGTCCACAATGCATGCTCTCTAGTTCAGGCTAACCGCAGGCGACAGTGAGTTGCAGTAAGTGGAACGCATCTGGCAGGTCTACGAGCATATAGACCAATCTGCCCTAAGTGTCTGTACACGGTCTGGCTTGAAATTGTCTTACCAGTGGCTGAAGAGAGCTGACGAGACAGGTCTGAGGCTGTGGTCCGCCTGTTTCTTTTTTCAGTAACTGCCAAATACCGGTCCTCATTCGGCGTTGTAACTCTGGGGCGACCTGTGCTGTAACGTCTACTCACATTACATCATCTTGGGAGCGTTGCCAAAACCTGGAGATGACACTCTGGGCAATTCCAAGTTCGTCTGATACTTCCAGTTGGGTACGCCCACATTCCAAACGGCTGATAATTCTACCAAGTAAAAAATCATCCAAATGCGTCCTTTGTGTCATAACTATTCGGTTATTACACTGAAATGCTTATAAAGCGTCTGAGAAGAATTTTACTTGCGTTCGAGTCGCGTGGTGCTGGCACCAGGGTGCCTGGGCCGAAGGCCCCTAACCCTCATAACAATTTTACTTCTTTGCCTATATTCCTTATATATCACTCTCTTACACTCTCGTCATTGTGACGTACCATCGGTGTCATCTGGTTACTTCCTGAAATTTTCATATGATTCTTGAAGATGTGTGTAGTGATTTTACAGGTGATATGTTTATTTTAGAGTTCGATTTCCGCGGGACTCCGAATTATCCTTAATTTATGGACGTGAGTGTAGTAGACGAAACCAGAATTTGAGAGTCTTGCTTTAAAGTTACGCTAGTGAGGTTACTCGGCAGATTTTAGATCGGCGCGTGTCGGCCTGTGTGCCTAGCTTTGCAAAAATGCCAGTTTTCAACTGTTTAATCAGTAATCTTGCTGAATCTCAGCAGTAATTAAAGACACGGTTAGTTTAGGATCTCAGAGCCTCGTCGGTAGTGTTTTGATATTTGTTCATCTAATCATTTCTTTCAGTTTTACGTTTTGTTTGAGTTGAACCGCCGGGTTGGCGCAGTTTGTGAGCGTCAAGCAGACGCCTTTGTCATTTTAAAGATAAAATAAAAAAAGGCTTTAACCCCTTCTCACATTTCTGTGCAAATTCACACATAGTAGCAGGCACTACTTCAGTTTCTGACAAGCTGGGCTATATGCTTTAGCGAGATCTTACAAATTTCTTTGAATTTAATGTAGGCGATAATATTTGGTGGCAACAATTTAAAAAGTGATACAGCCGTTTATAGTGATTCGACGCAAAATGCCATTTCGAGACAAATAGCCCTTCTGGGCTAACGCCCCTTTGGGCTTTTGAAAAAAAAAAAGCTACACATAATCAATAAAATTTAGTATATGAAAGTGTAAAAGTATAAAAATTGTGATATGCGAATACTAGTCTTTCTCTGTCACACGAAGTGAAAATGTTATATGTAGAAATTACCCTAACGTCATCGTGTTGCCAAAGAAATCGAGCTACGGAAACGATTTTGCAACCTAATTAAGTAAATATGCTGACTAAGTACTACATTTACATACGTAACTGTACAACAAAACAAAAAGTAGTTAAAATTCATTTTGAATTTTCAGGTAATTTTTCCTGGAGTTCTTTTTTGTTTTATAACCTAACGGTTGCTCCACGCAATCATATGTTTGCATAGAAATCTAATTTACTTAAATTAGATTTCATTAAAAAGGCTACACTTGAAAAACATAATATGTGATTTAATAAAATGGCGTACATACATGAAAAGCGTTATGACGGTGTTATTTTTGATAATTCGTTATCAGTTTTCGGTTAGAAAGAAATAATCCCTTTATAATAAGAGAAAGCATGAGAGAAATATTGTGAATTTAACCTTACTATTAAAGAAAAATAACGTAACTTCGTGAAAGCACATTTTTTAGCGTTTTACTTCTTTTTTATAGAATAAAAATAGAAATATTTTGCATGTATTAAAATATTTTTATTTTTATTTTAGAATGTTTTTTTAAGTTTAACACATGAGGAGTTGGTTTTCACTTACTGTGAATGTGTTCTATTAGCCACAAAATTCAATATAAATAGAAATAATTATCAAATTCATATTCTATAAAGCTAACATGGTAAATGTGAATAAAGATAGATATGAATTATTTTAAAGTAAGAAAAAAAACTGTGCTTAAAAGATACATTTGGATAAAATGTTCAATCTATGCAAGTCTTTCTCTGTTAAACACCAAATATAGATTTATCTTAGTTAAAACGGAAGTTAAGTTAGTTTAATTACAATAATAAATATCTACACGTTCTGAATAAACCTACAGGTAACCTTATTACATTGGCAGATTAGTGTTAGTTTCTTGATATTATAAATTGCAAAGAAACAGTACTAAAAACTATTAGTAATAACTTCTAATAAACACTATGTAACAGTTGGCTTTATTGTTAGCAAATATAGTATTGTAGATGTTATTTTAAGTTTCTAGCAGTTATTTTAAGTTTCAAACATGCTTTACACTCTATTCCCTTTTCCTACCTACTATGTCCTACTAGAATAAGTTTTTAGTATCGCGTTGCATCTAAATGAGGTAGAAAGAGTATTTAAAGGAAGAATTCCCTTACTTCAGCACAAAGGCTTAGGAGTCCTTAGTGGCGCATGTTTGCCATCAGGCTATTTCGCTGTTTAAAACTAACTACACTCGGCGGTGTTGTACGTTCTTGTTGATATTCGCGGGTGTATTTAATTAAGGGCCAACTACGTTAGATAATTTTGTATAGCTAAGTTCAATTTAGTTTAGCATTAGATTAGTTTCTTATTTCCATATCTTGAGTTAAAGCCCAGGTGAATCCTTTTCTATAAGTCCAAAAAAGGGGCCATCTGTATTAATAGTTTGAGATAGTAAAGGGGGAGTTTAGCCCTTTTCTGGGCATTTTATTTACACACTTGGATTCAACGATAAGTCGCTACAAAATTCAACAAGTTTCTGTTAAGCATAGACAAAGTAGTTAGAAACATTACAGTACAAATTAAAGGAGTGAAAATTTCTATTGGTTGTTCTGTTTCCTTTCTTACGCTGTACGAAATCATCCAGCTATAATTCAAAAATATCATCATCAGATATAATTCACACAAGTGGCTCATGAAAATTATTCTGCTGCTTCTTGAAAAAAACCAAAGAATTTTCAACTGTTTTTATTTTTTCATTGAATTGTTCTGTTTTTGTTTCAGTTTCAATGCTTCATCTTCCTGTCAGACTATTAAACATTTGTATTAATTTCTTTATTATTGTAATACCCTGATTATATATATATATATCGATACGAATTTTGTACATATACGGATAATTTTAGTGAAATTATGTATGAATTTATTCTATTTTCCTGAAAAATGTAACACTGAAATCTAAAGGAAGGATACTGTGCCGGAAAATTAAGAATACAGGGGGAAGTCTATTTAACAACGAGTAGATGGCTATCTCACTAATTTGGCGAAAAATCGCCCAAAGTCGCCAAACAACGCCATTTTGAACCGGTCTTGTATAACTTTAACAGGTAATGTAATTGAATAACTGTAATAGATGTTTCTGTGTAGCTGTAACCGTAATTCAGCCTTCATATGACTTCCAGTAATTTCGAGAATCAGAAAGTACTACAAATGACTGGGCGGCCGGGCGAAAACTATACAAGACCGGAGAGAGCATCGCCTCTAAGTTGTTTTTACTAGCTGTTAGTTCAGCGTGAATTCAGAGTACTGAGATATCTCCGTTGTGTTTAATGTAGTTTGAAAGTAACTTAGTAGTTTGAAATGTAACTACTGCTTGTACTTTGTGGTACTGTGAACGCCTGTAGAGTATTTTTGTGGAAAGTTCCAGAACTCTGAAATGTGTCATTTGGTTAAATAAATTTTATCAACCTATCATTGAACATGTGTGCATTCATTCTATTACGAACCTGTACGCACTTAACAATATATACATTACACTGCTCGACATTGAAAATGCAACACCAAGAAGGAGTTGTCAGAAATTTATGCAAATTTTAGAGTAGACTCACATCACTGACTTATGCGAATGATGTGAAATGCGCAGCTCTCCGACGCACGTGAAGTAAGATATAAGGAAAGGAACGTGCAGAATGGGCAATATTCGTGTCGTTATTTCTGCCTGAAGAATTATCGAATAAAGTTGGTTTTTGTCCCGGAAGATACTGTAATAGGAGAGAATGCCAGGCTGCCGTCAACGAAGGCACTTCCATCAGATAGACGATTTTACGAGGGGTATGGTGATCGGACTGAGAAGGGCGGGTTGGTTCTTCCGTCAAATCGCAGCTCATACCCACATGGATGCGAGCACGGTGCATCGGCTATGTCGAACACGGTCGGAACAAGTGAATCTGGGAAGGCGGAGGGGTGCAAGTGCAGCCAGAGTCACGTCAGCACGCGTGGATCGACGCATCCGCCGACAAGCTGTGGCGGTCCGCAAGTCACTTGCACCGCGATTCTGCAACATGTGCATGATACCCTGGATGTTCCCGTGTCGACCAGAACCATTTCCGGTCGATTGGTTGAACGTGGCCTGCACTCACGGCGTCCCTTAAGAAGACTGTCATTGACCCCACAGCATAGACGCCAACGTTTAGAATGGAGCCGGACTGGAGCGATGTGGATGAGAGAATGGCGAAACGTCGTGTTCTCAGATGAGTCACGCTTCTGTTTATCCAGTGACAATCGCTGCATACGTGTGTGGCGTCGACATGGAGACAGATCTAATCCGGCAGTAACTGCCGGATGTCGCGGGGTGTGGAACGCCCCACCCCGTGACAACGTGGCATAATGGTTTGGGGCACTAGGTCACCTCTAGTTCGTATTCAGGGTACTATGACGGCCCAACTATACTTGGATAATGCACTCCGGCCGGTGGCAAACACCTACCTTCAGGGGTTGCCTTATGCAATTTTTCAGCAGAATAACGCTCGACCACACAATCCTCGTGTCTGCCAACATGCTCTGCATGGTATACAGATGCTTCTCTGGCCACCGTACTCTCCTGACCTGTCACCAATCGAACATGTGTGGGATGTGATTGGACGCCGTTTGCAGACTCTTCCCCTGCCTCGTTCAGAAGACGAACTGTGTCAAATGGTTGAAAGGGAATGGAGAACCATCCCTCAGGACACCATCCGCACTTTTATTGACTCTATGCCTAGACATGTTTCTTCGGGCATCGCTGTCCGCAGTGGTCCTACACCTTTACTAAAAGCACTAGAAGCATTCAAGCAATTAGCTTTGGAAGGTCCTAATTCTGTTTCCCCACCTGCAACTACAGAAGTAGGAGTGAATACCTCCACATTTGTTTGTTGTGATTTAATTCATAAAACTGCGACTGTAGATACTCCTCTGCACTCTTCTGAGGATCATAGTTTCATATCTCCTCCACTTTCTGTGACAGGTCTTTCAAACTCAGCGGCTTTACAGTTCCCACATTCTCATCCAGCTCCAGCTCCTAAACCTACTCTTCTTATTTATCCAAAAGAGCAAACTACTAGCCGTAAACTCAAGCAAAAGTTGGCTAAGGAATTCCCATTACGAAGTATTGGAGCACATGTTACTACGATTAGGCCAATCCAACGAGGGGGCCTAGCTGTTGTTTGTAAGTCTGAAGCTGATCGTCAGAAGATAGCTAATACCTTGACAACTGAGAAAGCCACAAACTTAGTAGAGGTTAAACAACCAGCAACAAAAAATCCACTTGTTGCTTTTCACAACATTCCACCTGAAGTACAACAGGAAGAAGTACAAGATTTAATCCTTTCTGAATTTGGCTTTGAGCAAGGTGAAGTTAGATTACTATTCCATTTAAAACAACGGGAAAATGTCAAGTGGGTGGCAGAATGCAAGCCTAATGCCTTCAACATCTTCATGCACAGTCCCAAACTCTACATGGGATGGCAAACCCATCTCATTACAGAGCACTTCAATATTAAACGTTGCTTCAAATGTCAATGTTTCGGGCATTTACAAAAAGACTGTAGAAGCTATTCCTATTGTGCAAACTGCGCCGGAAATCATGATACCCGGGACTGCACCGCCAACTTCTATAACTGTATCAACTGCATTGACAGAAACAACAGTGCCAGAACCATGCTCCCAACTGAACACACAGCCTTCTCAAATGAATGTCCTTGCTACCAGGCACAGGTTGAACGCATCCGCCGAATCACGACATATCAGTAAAGGTCCTATCCACTCATCCTCCCAGCCTCTTTCACCATATCTTAAATGCTTACAAATTAATCTCCAAAAAGCACAGGCCGCTACTACCCAAGTCATTGCTTTTGCATTTGATAATAATATTGATATTATAATAGCTCAAGAACCCTATGTTCGTAATGGCAAGATTACTGGTTATCCACTTTTATGGAAAACATTTTATAAAGAAGATCCTACGAACTTTCCTCGAGCAGCTATTATTTTATGTAACCAACAACTTTCACCCTCAATCCTCCAACTCAATAGAGATCAAGTTGCCATACTGTTGGAACTAAATAACTTTACTGTTGCAATAACTTCCATATATTCAAGTCCCACGGAGGATCTTTCCACTGCTATTAATTTTTTGGATCATCTATCAACAGCACTTGGCAATAAGCATATGTTAATATGTGGTGACTTTAATGCTCATTCAGTGGCCTGGGGCTATGGAGACACAGATCCAAAAGGACGTCTTCTCGAAGATTATATAGCTTCCAATAACTTCATTCTTTTTAATACACCAGATTCTCATCCAACATTTGATCGTATTCACGCAAAAGGCTGGCCAGATCTAACGTTTACTACAATATCCTTAGTATCTCTTCTACAAAATTGGACAGTTCGGGAGGATGAATCTTTGTCTGATCATAAGTATATTACTTTTGATCTTATGCCCAATAGTGATATACCAATTCTAGTCAGATATAATCTCCCTGGCCGCAAAATAAAACAATTCAGTCGTAAGGTTCGGACTGCGCTTCGTCCCCTGCGTAGTCACCTACATACCGTGAATACTTCAGAGGAGATAGAGCTTTTCACAAACACACTACTTACAACTCTGCAGGATATTTGCCAAAATACACTGCCAACAAGGAATTCTAAAAAACTTCACTCAATCCACTGGTGGACACCTAATTTACGTTCCCAGCAGAAAAAATGTCGTGCACTTCGTCGCCGTCTGAAAACAGAGAGACGTCTAAACTTATCCTCTAATACCTTGCAGATCTACAAAAGGGAGAGAGCTCAATATAAACGCCTAATAATAACATCAAAAATTATGGCTTGGAAACAATATTGCAGCTTAAATACAGAAATTTATGGCATCCATTATAAGATTTCTAGAGAGAAATTATTTCAACCAACACCTCTTCATGTTATGGATACAGCAGATACTTTTAACCCTACTGATGCTGCTATACATACCATACTGGAAGCAGTATTTCCTGATGATGACCCTACTTCCGACACTACTCTACAAGCAGCTATACGTGACGATCAATCAATTCCAAACACAGCTAATGATTTGGATATTACAATTCATGAAATCAAAACCATTTTATCTAATCTTCCAAAGAAACGGGCACCTGGCCCTGATGGGCTAGATTACCAGATAATAAAAGTCGCTATTCTCTCACAATTATTTTTCTTTTGCGACTACTTCAATAAATTACTACATCATGGTATATTTCCAAGAGCTTTTAAAGTTGGAAGAGTAGTACTCTTCCTTAAAAAAGATAAAGATCCGCAATTGCCATCTTCTTTTCGGCCTATCTGTTTGCTATCTGCATTAGGCAAAATCTTTGAACGCCTCATAATGCAACGCCTCAAATATCATTTCCAAAGTAATCATATCTTAAATGACAATCAATACGGCTTCCGTTCCGGAAAGTCAACTCTTCAAATTCTTTCCAAAATAATAGAAAATATATATTATAATCGTAATCATGGTCACCACAGTGCGTTGATCTCCATTGATCTCCAACAAGCCTTCGATACACTGTGGTGGCCAGCCATTCTTGAAGCATTAAGAGCTGCCCAATGCCCTAAAAATATATTCTTGATTCTACAAAGTTACTTATCTGAGCGAGAACTCATCTATGCTACATCAACAGGAATTGTTCATAAACCACAAAATAGAGGATGCCCACAGGGTTCCTGTGCGGGGCCAGATCTTTGGAATTTAACTTTTAATTCCATCTTAAATGCTCCCTGGCCCGCACACACCCGAGTATATTCTTATGCTGACGATACAGCGTTCGTTGTTACCGGACGCAATCGAGAAGAACTTGAAAAAAATTCTACTGAAACATGTGACCTATTTTATACCCATTGTACCAAATTGAAGCTATCCATTTCGGAATCAAAATCAAAGATACTTTTAATTCCTAAAAAGGGCGGGTCACTCAAAAGAAGACCCCGTATCACCATTAATGGTAATCGTATACGGATCTTTTCTCAAATTAAATTCCTAGGACTTACAATAGATGAAAAACTTAATTGGATAGGACATGTTCAAGATATCAAAAGGAGATGTCTTGCTATATCAACTAAATTACGTCGTATGCAAGGTTTTAAATGGGGAATTAATCCTCATATTCTGAAAATACTATATCAGACAGTTGTAGAACGGATTGTCTTGTATGCTGCGGCAATATGGTCAGAGCCCATGCAAAGCAGGAAAATTAGAATGTTACTCAGTTTACAACGCCCATTTGCCTTGCAAATTACTAAGGCATATTGTACGACATCTACAAATGCCTTAAATGTTCTTGCTGGCCTCATTCCTTTACATCTACGTGTCCAACAAGAGGCTACTATACAAAGAGTGAAGCAGCTTCAACAATCTTGCTCTTTATTCGATGAGGTTTATTCTCCTACTGACTATGAACCAGCTATCCATTACTTGGATACGCATCCTGCCTTGCATGGAGCTGGTGTTAAAGTATATCTCAAAGATGAATGTATCCCAACTCCTCCATCTCTTCGTGTATATACTGATGGTTCTAAATTTGACAATCAAGTAGGATGTGCCTATGTAGTTCTCTCTCATACTCAACAGGTCTCTGGCTGGCTGGGTCGTCTGCAAAACAACAACAGTGTCTTTCAGGCGGAGGCCACGGCTATTTTAAAAGCCTTACAATACATTACATCAACTACTGAGACAGAGGGAGAAATAATAACAGATAGTCTATCATCACTTTATGCAGTTAAAAACTCTCGCCACTCATCACCAATTATAACTAACATACAGCAAATATTACGTGATAATTTACATGTAAAAATTTCTCTGGTATGGACAAAAGGTCATGCAGATGATGAAGGTAACAATTTAGCAGATCAATGGAATGGGTAATGCTGACACTGGACGCCGCACTCATTACCATCTGTCATATGTTGATCCTAATCGACAAATTAGCAATCCGCAACTGGTACGGTACATTTCTGGCCATGGGCCATTTCCTGTTTATTTCTACAGGCATGGCACAATGCCAACAGATTTATGTGTCTGTGGAGACTTGGGCACTCCTGAACATTACATTACTCAGTGTCAGCTTACCCAAGGTCTCCATATCCCCATCCCTACTAATAATACAAGGGCCTTCTGCAAATATATGGTTCAACAGAAATATCTAATTCAAAAGCTTACTAAAATTATGGACCTTTTATTCTCATATGGGACAGATCTTTGTCAAGTTGTTTGACACATTTGTTGAACTCTCAAGCCATTATTAGGCTTATCTGTAAGTGTGTTGCATACCTCTGTAACATTATATGATTGAACTTAGATTTGTGAGAGATAATATACTGAAAACCCATACTCATGCTGTTTACTATTTTATGTATGGTCATTACATCTGTAATAATTGGTTCGATATAGAATAATTTTATAGCACAAACTTTTTGTATAGTAACATAACCTTATAAAAGTCTTTTATTGTATATATTCTGTGTATTGCATACACAGAACTGAACGGTGTGTATTGTATAATGCATTTGTATCTATATTTATTTACTTATTTTATCATAGTACAGAATTGTACTCATAGCATAATATTCTAAAGTACTCATTATCCCTTAATAATGTTATGTAACTTAGAAATACTGCAATTACATCTATTTATGTCCTTTTTGTAACATATTGTGCTACATTCTTAGTATCAATACTGTATTAGTACTATTCAGGCAAGTACCGTACAATTTAACAGCCTAGAATTATTGTAATAGTATATCTTCTGTATAATCTGTATTGTAATAGTATATCTGTATTGTAATAATATATCTGTATTGTAATAGTATAGTAAAAAATCTGTATTGTAATAGTATAAGTGGCAACAGGAGTGGGACTCCAGCACCACCGGGCGACGTACCGCATACCACATTGCATATGTCGACCCGGAAAGGAACATCGGAAACCCAGAACTAATACGGTATATCAGCGGCCATGGTCCATTCCCAGTTTACTTCGAACGCTTTGGAATTAGTAACACTGACTTATGCGTCTGCGGCTCACAAGGAACGCCGGAACATTATGTGATTACTTGCCAACTCACTGCTGGGCAATATCTGACTATTCCCGCGACAAACATTCAGGCATATTGCAAGTACCTAATAAAACAAAAACATTTGGTACGAAAAGTCTGCAACATAATGTCAAAACTCTCGGCATTAGGTGTTGATTTATGTCAAAGTGCCCAGTGATAGTAGCATAAAGCAGCCTAAAAAGACACACGCATTGGCACGATTAAAATTAGTCAGGTTAATATACATATGTATATATAAATTATGTAATGATAATTACGCAAAGATATATGTACCGATAAGTAAAAATGCGTAAAGTAAATATTTGCAACGTGTATATATATATATAACAGGGGTCTGCATAATATGTAAAGTTATTAGAAGCTATTATTTATGTATTCAGATTCCAGGTAACATTGTATTTAGTATTCATATGCACACGTAATTTTTCTCAGGCATATAGGTGTTTATTTATTATGTATTTAAGCGGCATTTGTGAATTTAGGTATTTATATGTTTAATTAGGTCAGTTTGTCGTTAATGTATGCAAATATCTATGCATTCAGTCTCCAGGTTACGCTGTATTTAGCACTCATGCGCACACGTAACCAGTTCTCAGGTTTTTATGTATGTAGGTATTTATTATGTCTTTAAGTGTATTTATGTATTTATGTGCGTATTTATGTGCTTAATTAGGTCGGTCTGTATGAAGGAACATGTTTCAAAAGTATGCTAACATATATGTATTCAGTCTCAAGTACAGGTATTTAGGCATTTACTTATTATATATTATGTGGCATTTACGTATTTATGTATCTATGTGTGTATATATGCGTTTAATTAGGTCAGGTTGTATGTATGAACATGTCGCAAAGGTATGTTAATATCTATGTATTCGGCCATGTAAGCTATTTATTCGAGTTCAATAAATGCTGGGCCCGGACACGTTGGACGGGAGTCCACCCCGTTGGCATTTGGTTGGCATGACTGCTGATGGTACGGTCCGGGCGTTGGAATTGGGCGTCCTGTGCGACGCTCGCTTGTGACCCCTCAGGCCGGACTCTAGGTAAGGGAGGACGTGGCGCTATACCAATTGACCATCATGGTAGAGGGAGGGTGCCCACGCCCTCCGTCACTTATCACTTATCCTACTGAGCCGACGCCGTACTCTCTCTGTATTCTGACTATCATTTTGAAATAAAGATCACTTATTGCTGCTTGCTGTCTCTGTCTTTTTTCCAACTTTCATCACTTTCTGATCACTCCTTCTTGGTGTTGCATTTTCAATGTCGAGCAGTGTATATACACACTCCGTCGCAAAAAATATGTGCACACAGAAGAAACCGAGGCACAATCACGAAACTCGGCTGAAATGTAGTCTGTTAAGAGATATGCAAATGACTTGGATTTGGACACCAGTGTGCACGACAGCAATTTAAGCACGTTATGCGCATATGAGATGCGCAACTAGGAAAAGCATGATTGTTCGTGGCGTAGGGCTATTTAAACGAATCTGTCGACTTGGATGGACGGTGTTAACCGGCAGCAGTACGAACATTTTTCGAAATTTAAAAAAGGGCGTATAGTAGGTTTACGAAGGAGCGTTAAGTAGCAGAAGCCGGTTGGTCAAACAGGTGTATTGCACCTCGATGAGAGTGATATGTTAATTGCTCGGTGGTGGGGACAATGGATTACAGAAGGGAGGGTCTACCGCCGCAGAGGGTCATGGCGTCGCAAGAGCGAAAATGAGCGCCATGATCGCGCAATCATAAGAGCGACCACTTTCGCGCAACAACGTCGTTGTCATCGGTTCGACGCCATTTACCACCTTCCATGCATCCAGTGGTATCAAAGGAAACGACTGGCTGACGTTGGTATATGCTGCCGATGTCCGTTTAGTCGCATGGAGCATTTTGAAGAAAATTTTTAAATTAAAAAGAAATATAAAAAATTAAATTGCAATGAGCCAGAAAAAATTCGTTATAATTATGATAAAATAGACATGCGTGCAAAGTTTCATACCTCTATGACAACAATTAAAATAAAGTACTTAAACATCCACTTTCCTCTTAATTTCTTTTCTGTTTCTTGTTATTTTTGCTTTATTTTATTTAAAACGCATTACAAACACAATTTGGTATAAATTAGTGAATTGCGTAAAATCTTATTTTTTAATTAAAATTTCTTTTCAAATACCTAAATTTTGGACAAAATTTCTCACTTTAATAAACTGTAGTAAATTTTTGAGCAGGAGAAAAACATAAAAAAGGGGGATCGTTGTATGGAGTATATACGATGGATATTTTCATGGCATTTTTGTTATTTTTCCCTGAGGAACAACTGTTTGAAAACTCAAAAAGAAAAAAAAAATTGGCTGCAGTATAAAAGATGAAATAATTTTAACAATGGTGGTAAAGAATTTTTTATTATTGACAAGGTGTGAATACATGCCTAAATTTTGTCTAAAAATATCTTTCAAAATTTCCAAAATTAAACCGGTAAATATTCTTACGGTAATTTTTTAAAATTAATGAGCAAAAAAAAATTTATCACTATTTTTACGTATTTAGTTTTATTAAGGGAGATGCACTTTCATTCACTCCAGTAGAGTAAATTATCGTCTTCATTTGATCCAAAAATTTCGTTTAACTGGCATTTGGCAGATGCGTATGACTTTACTGCAAAGTAAAATAGAAGATACTCCCGAATATAAATTTTAATAAGTATTTAAAATTAAGTTCATCTTTTGCGATGTTTAAAAATAAGAATATTACAATAATCGACCTAATATCACTAAAATAATTGATACCTATTAATTTAGAAGTTATATTTGCGAATTTTCACAGGACTAGTTTCGGTGGTTTTTACCGCACCATCAAGCTCAGCTGCCAAAGCGTAAATGAACGAGATTAGGTATAGTGATAAGAATAATACATGCAGAACAAAATAAGATAGTGATTCTTATCTTATCACTAGACCTTATCTCCTTCATTTGCACTTTGGCAGCTGAGGCTGTTTACTTTTAATTGATAACTAATTCAAAGTTTTAGGAAGTTGCAAAATTCTGAGGATATAGGTAAATTATATCTGAATAATAGACAAAGTCTCTGAAAGTATATAGTGTGTCCCCAAAAAAAGCGCCGAGTTTAATATGTACAATAAAATATTTTACTTTCAGAAAACTGAAAATATCTTGACATCCTTAAAACAGATAAATGTTCTCATAAAAGAATGAAAAACAATGTATGGTGTGTGTCCTCGCTAACTTGCAGCGCATTACGGCACTCATTCGCTTAAATTCGTAACTACTTTGTTATATATTTGCCTACCGACGTATCTAACGACACATTAAATTTCCTCTTTAAAGTTTTTGTTATTGTTGTTTCTCTTTAAGTTTATATTTTTTCTTAGACTTGCATAAACGTTGTCAAACAAAATACACTTCTGGCCACCGTAAATGCAACACCCTAAAGGAAGCATGCAGTTAACATGAAATTTACAACATGCATTAGCGGAGGTGAAGTATGCAAATGATTAGAATTTCAGAGCAGATGCCCATCACGTGCTCATGTGGTGCCACTTCAAAGCCTTTTTTAAGGCTTGGAGGTTTTCGACGATTTCAAGTTCGGGAATTGTGTTTTTCTGGTGGTTTTTTAAAAAACAATCAATTATGCTTCGTAGTAAAGGGCGGTCATCGTTTGATCAAGTATTCGAGTTCGACAGAGAAAGGATAGTGGCCTACCGAGAGTGTGCATTATCTTTTAAGGAAATCGGTAGTTGTGTTGCACGAAACCAAACAACTGTAATGCGGATACGTGACCATTGGATGCACGAGGGTACGACGGACCGAAGTGTTCGGTCGCACCCACCTCAGTTCACTACTTCACGTAATGACAGGAACATTGTGTCCATGGCAGTCTAGGATCTGTACTTAGGCAGTCTCAACCACGGGGGCAAAATATCAGGTACTATTGTACCTTATTCTTCACAGGACTAGAACCCGGGTATTGTACCCATGTGGGCTCGGGCTTGGCAGGGACCGTACTGGTACTGTCGTGTCCGCTCCCTCGGCTGTGGTGGAGCTAGCAGTGGATTGTTTCTCGCAGCTGGGTGGTCACACCTCCTACTGGCGCCTTTGTCTTCAAAAGCATGTGTTTGGAGCGCTAGTAGGTTACATTCGTTTGTGTCCCGAAGGAGTGGCGCCCTGAGGGCAAGGTGACTTCGTACTTTTCATTTGACTTCGACCATTTGTAATTCGAAAACAGTGCTCTGACATGAGCCAACTTTTAGGGCAGAGGTGACCGCGGAGCTCTGCCCATGCAGCTGTGACTCTCGAGTGCAGCTATTAACTTCGTTTGTTCTTCTTAGGTCGAAGGGTTGCGCCCGGGCGCCGTGTCCATGGCAGTGACGGATCGCTCAGTCATATCACGAACCATAGCACAGCTCATCCAGTCTGTAATGCATCATCTAGTGTCTGCGCGTACCATTCGACGCCGTTTATAGCAGAGTGGTCTGTCCGCAAGATGACCATTGCTTCGACTACCCTTGACGCAGAACCACAGATGTCTCCGCCGCCAATGGTACGACGAAAGATGGATGTGGACGGCAGAATGGAATGATATTTTCTTTACTGATGAGTCACGCTTCTATCTGCAACATCACGATGGTCGGATTCGAGTCTGGAGACACCGTGGAGAGAGGATGCTGAATAGCTGCGTTATGTACCACCACACTGGTTCTGCACCGGTATTATGGTATGGGGCGGTATTGGATATCACTCTCGCACTCCTCTAGTTCTCATTGCCGGTACTTTAAACAGCCAGCGCTACATCTCTGAGGTGTTGTCCTTCCTTACCTTCAGGGCTTGTCCACAGCCATATTTCAATAACATAATGCGCGACCACACGTGGCACGCATTGTCCAAGGTTTCTTCGTCAATCGCCATATTGAATTCCTTCCCTGGCCGGCTCGCTGTCCGGATCTTTCGCCGATAGAAAACATGTGGTCCATGGTTGCTGAAGGATTGACCTAGATTACATCCCAGGCTGCTATACCAGATCAACTTTAGCAACGTGTGGAAGCTGCTTGGTCTGCTTTACCCCAAGAACACATCCAAAGTCTCTTTGAATTAACGCCGAGGCGTGTGGCACCATAGACCTCCAACAATGGCGGCTACTCTGGCTACTGATTCTGGAAGGAACCACACTTCACAGAAGTCTATAAATTTAATCATTTGATACTTTGTCAACATTTTATGTACTGAATAAATTTAATTGTGATATCTCTTGTCTTTCTTGCCGTTGCAATTTGGGTGGCCAGCAGTGTAGAATTGTTTCCAATAGACCGATTAGATCGAGAGTGCAGTGGTCGAGAGACTGCTGCTAAACCTGCGTCCTCAGATTTCTTTATGAATCCTGCAGACTGCTGTTTCATTATATACGAATTCATGTACAGAGACTTCACGAAGCTTTCAACAGTCTCTGGAACATTTGTCGTTCTTGTAATGAATTTTTCACAATTAAAACTTGCTGTTCCTTTGTGTCGTTCCACTTCGGCTAAATTGCAATGAAACTGTGAAATTAACTGTCTTAGGTAAAATACAGTGTAACCATGTTAAATAAAACACGACATACTTAAATCGGAATATTTATCAATTGTACGTATATAGGAGTATTTTCCATTTTCTAAGAAAAGCACTTTTTCTGATATTATGTCCGGCGCTTTTCTTGAGATAACCCTATATATAAAATTATAACGATAAGCAAGCATTTCAATAAAGAGAGCGAATAAGTAATACCAAATATATTTTCTTACGTAAATGAATCATGTTAAAAGGATAAAATAATTATAATGCACATTCATAATTTAGGTACTTTTTCTACTTGCACTCTTTTACCTTGTGGCTGCAGGAAATGGCAACAGCGGAAGAAATTTCTCCATAAGACATGTGCCTGTTCCTATTCCACAACGTGTACCTAGAGGATAATATCATCCTAGAAAAATGCTATGATTCATGCCTGGAAAACATCATTAAGTTATGGATAAAATCAGAGATTATCTCGAAGGACAGAAACATGCAAAGCTAAATTAACTCCAAACTAATTCTGAATTAACTTCCTTGCATTGAATAAAAGCGATGTTTTGTGACTAACTAGAGTATTTTAATGTAAAAATTAATAAAAGTATAATAAATATCGTATGTTCTTCGTTATGTTCTTCGCACTAAAACCTTAAAATTCAGTTAAAGAACAATATCGCAGAATATTTTTAAACTGAGCATTTCTTTAGAATTTCCTATGCATAGTCTGACGCGCTGGAGATAAAAAATGTTTTTGCTGTACAACGTTGCAATTGCTTGCTTTGAAATCCTTGAGTTTGTTAATCAGAAATCCGTTAAAGATTTACAAAATATGAAATCGATAATAAAACAAATTCGAAATTTCAAATTTGGGCTTTCAGATGCGCATATTCGCAGCAGGATTACGTTATTCAAAATTCGATGGCTCTAGGTACCGTCGTTTTATCACAATGCGAGAAACACTACATAAATTTATGCACATTCTTCATTATTTAATTCTTTAAATATAATACAGGGCTGCAATATTTGGTGGCAACAGTTTGAAAAGTGAACCGACATGTAATATTTCCGACGCAAAGTCACAAAACGAAAACAATAGTCCTTCAGGGACAAAGCCCCTTTGGACTAAAATACTTTTGAGAGACATCGATTTAGGCGACAAACGCCCGTCTGTTTTACTCCTACAAATGCTAGAACTGGCGGGACCTCTCGTTGGAACTGAACTGCTAAACTCTTTGTGGCCTTCAACGCCTTTGCGACCAGATGCAAACCATACTGGAGGTCTTCTGATATCAAAATTAAAAAGTTAGCAACTATGGCTGACAAAATCTCTGATGTACAAGTCCTGCTCAGCTTCACGTCAAATTGAAAGTAACTAATCCTTTTGATAAAAGTGATGGTTTAAAGATAATTTAGAGAAATAAATGTATGATTTAAATTAAAAAAAAGTAGACGAATTTTCTCGTTGTGTTCTCGTGTTGGATCTTATTCTCGTGGTTGTTCTGATTCTGGATCTAGAGCCTTGCCCACGAATAATCAAACAGGAAAAATATCCATGAGTTGGCACCACGCCATATTTGGCGAAAAAGCCATTAAAGCCTACAACCTTGCACTTTTACATCGTAAAACAAGAAGGCTAAACGTGCGTGCCGACGAACGCCGTAGGCTAAAATAATTGTCACTTCCTGGTATAAGGAGAAATCTTTCAGAACCCAATTTTTGGTTGGCATAAAAGCTGAATTATCTGTTTTGCCTCCTCCTTCACAATACCGATATAAACTAACATCATTGCTTTATTTAGTTGCAGCAAAATGGTACCAGAATTGATGTATATGGTAAACGTTTAATCAATTTAGACGCAGGTCTACGCTGAATTTTCTTCCATGAATTTTTATTATTGCTAATGTTTCGTGGCCAATTTTGGGCGCAGACGTTTGAAATAATTATGGCTTTGTTGCTAATTTGAAATCCAAAACATTAATTGGCAGCATGACTAACGTTGAGTCAGGTGGCAAGATATCCCGAGGTACTGTATCCAAAATTACAATTTATTACAACCATTACATGTATTCAATGATTTATTTAAAAACTGTATTGAATCTGTTTCAATGTATTGTTAGGAATTTCACATTTATTTGGCTATTTACACTGCTGGCCACCGTAAATGCAACACCCTGAAAGAAGCATGGAAATAACATGAAATTTACAACATGCATTAGTGGAGGTGAGATATGCAAATGATTAGAATTTCAGCGCAGACACACATCACGCGCGCCTGTGACGCCACTTCAAAGCGCTGTTTAAAGCTTGGAGTTTTCGACTATGCCAAGTTCCGTAAATGTGTTTTTCTTGTGGTTTTTTTCAAAGAAACGATCAATTATGCTTCTTAGTAAACAGCGATCATCGTTTGATCAAGTATCCGATTTCGACAGAGGAAGGATAGTGACCTACCGAGAGTGTGGATTATCTTTCAGGGAAATCGGATATGTGACCACTTTTGCTGCACTCCAAGAAACGATGGATCGAGCCGTCAACTCCGCTAAAGAGGAGATGAAGGTGGTCAAGAATCAGTTAAAGAGAAGATAAAAGCTGACCAAGTATCTGTTAAGGATGAAATGAAGGCTGTTCAAGAATCTGTAAAAGATGAAATAAAGGCTGTGCAAGAAAAGATTGAAGCAGGTCAAGAGAAAATGAAAAGAGAACTTACCAGCGTAATAGAAAATAAATTCGAGGCCATGGAAGGCAGAATTGACGCTGTTGAAAATAAAGTTGAACACATTGAAGAAAGAGTTTCTTCTGTAAAAGAACAAATATAAGGAAGAGTTTCTGCTGTGGAGCAACGAAAGGAAGGAAGAGTCTCTGCCGTCCAACTCCAAATCGAACAACAAATTGATGACAAGGTTTCTGCGGTTGCGAAAGAAGTTGATACTTTAAAGAAATTCGTAGCGACGGCAGGAAGCAATTCGGATAGTTTCAAATTTCTACCCATGAGTGCTTGTCCCTCTCTGAAGCTATCCACATATGATGGGAAGACCTCTTGGCAAGTGTATAAGACACAATTTTCTATAGTGGCGGATACGAATGGATGGGATTCCCAAGCTAAGGCCTGTCATCTTGCCGCTTCTTTGAGGCCAGACGCAGCGGATATCCTTCAGACTCTTCCCGAAAACAAAAGGCTAGATTTCGAAGCTCTGTCCGGTGCTTTGGTGTTGCGTTTTGGAGAGAAATGTTTAAAAGATTATAGCAGGTTTCGGTTGAAATCCCGTCAACAGAAACCTACTGAAACACTCCAGAAGCTCGCCACGGATGTTGAAAGGCTGTCCCACCTCGCCTTTTCGGAGTGCCCGACAGAAACAAGGGAAATCCTGTCCCTGCAACACTTCATCGACGGCATCCGGGATCCTGAAATACAAAAAGCACTGCGAATGGCTGATGTGAAGGATATAAGAAGCTCTCTAGCGTACGCCATTAAATTCGAGGTAGCACAGCAAGCAACTCTTAAAGATCGCTACCCAGTCAGAGCTGTGCTAGTCCACGAGCCAGTGGATGAACTGATGGCTCGTTTAGATGATTTAACAAGACAACTGAATGCCTTGCAGCGGAATATTGGTAACAAGAAACCGACCGTAAAGTGCTGGAACTGCGGTGCTGTAGGACACATGCGAAGAACTACCGAACATCCCACAGCACGGAAGATAAGATGAACGATGTAAACACGCAATTGAACGCCATGAGATGGAAAAGGAGTGACAAGAAACGAAAGTGCTGGAACTGCGGAGCTGAAGGCCACGTACGAAGGAACTGCAGAACACCCCAGAGCACGGAAAATAAGATAATTTTCCAGCAACGACAGAGGAAGCAAATTAATGATCATATCGTGGAGAGGAGATAGCCAGATAGGGAAAACCCTGTTTCAAAGCGCTCAAGATTTCTGCAATGGGTAGTAGCAGTAATGGACTATCCATCAGCGGGCATATCGACTGGGTTCCTTGCAGTATGGTCATTGATACAGAAGCTAATGTTACTATCATTCGAAGAGATTTATCTAAAAAATTTAAGGATAAACTGATTTGGACGCCATCCTGTGTTACCCTCGAAACTGCGTCCGGTGAGAAAATCGATATAGAAAGAAAGTTAAACGTGAACATCACCTTTGGAAGTGCCACCTACTATCACACAGTATATGTGGCGGATATTACAAATCCTTGCATACTCGGATTGGACTTTTTAAGAAAATACAATTTTTCCATAGACTTCAAAAACAACAAACTGCTTTCAGCTTTTGAGGACATGACTATCGATCCTCAGAAACGGTTCTCACCACGAAACACCGACGTGTTGCCTAAAAGACCCTGCTCAGAAAGCTGCCGAAATTACACTATGGTTGAAGGGAAACCCCAGATTACCAGCAATTCTCCATCCCAGATACTCATCGGTCGTGATCTTTGCCTGCCTTGCGATTTCTTATCTGACCGCCCTGCAGATGCGCCTTCATCGCCTGAGAGATACATCCAAGATGTCCAAGCCCGAATTAAAGTGAAGCACCGTTCTGCACGAAAGCGAATCAGCTTGGCGACGAACAAGATGAAGCCCCGCTACGACTCGAGAGCTATTGGCCATCGTTTCAACGAAGGAGACAAGGTGTGGTTATGGAGTCCGACTCAACGGAATAGACTTTCTCCGAAACTACAGTCACCCTGGGATGGTCCTTACACAGTCCTAAACAGGCTGCACGACGTCGTGGTTTGGATCCGTAAGTCATCGAGCATTGAGTCATTGAGCAATAAAACTGTTTTTCAACATTAGACCTCAAGAAAGCATATCACTAGGTACCAATGAATAAAGATGACGTACCCAAAACCGCAATAGTTACTCTTTTATTTGAGTTTAACTAGATGTTTAACTAGCATTAGTTTACGTAATGCTGCGCAAACAATGCAAAGTTTATCGGATCAAATTCTGTCACATTTAAATATCTGTTTCGTACATATAGATGATATTTTGATTAATTCATCATCTCTCGATGAACATACCTTTCATATCGAAGAAGTTTTTAAGGGATTAAAAAGTCATAATTTGACTGTCAGCCTTCCTAAATGCTCATATCCTGCAGAACTCGTAAAATATTTAGGTCACATTATCGATAAGAATCGTTCCTTTACCAAAAAAAGTTAAAGTTATCCAAGATTTTCTCAAACCCAAAACTGTTAATCAACTAAGCTTTTTTTTTTAATTCTTAATTTCTATAAGAGATTTTTTCAATTGTGGTGCTAAAATTCAACTTCCTTTAAATTGTATGTTAGGATGTTGTAAGAAAAATAACAGAACACCCTTAAGTTGGTCAATAGACACAGAAACAGCCTTTGAGTCATGACACTGACTCCATTGAAAGATATACGGGCAGAAACCGTCGCCACTACGCTTTATGCAAGCTGGATCCCTCGATTCGGTGTACCTGTCCAGATCACCACTGATTGCGGTAGTCAATTTCGAAGTGAACTCTTTCGAGAACTAGCTAAAAACTTTGGCATTCGCTCTACTCATACCACCGCGTACCACCTACAAGTCAACGGCATCATTGAAAGATCGCACAAAATTGAAAGATCGCTTAAACTAAAATTAAATTGAAAGATCGCTTAAACAGTCAATAATGTGTCATACATCTGCACGTTGGACTATTACATTACTTTTAGGACTTCGAACCGCTTTTAAAAAGGAACATAGCTGCTCTTCAGCTGAACTGGTGTATGGTCAAACTTTACATCTTCCAGGATAATTCTTTATGCCTCCCGAGAGCAACAATCCGAAATATGACTTCCTACAAAAATTAAATTACCATATTGAGCACCTTCGACCGACTGCTGCTACAAATCACTCCAACAAACAAATACTTGTATACAGACATAGATAATTCTCATGTTTTCTTACTGTAGGCGCAGTAAAACCTTCGTTGCATACACCCTACACTGGTGTTTACAAAGTGCTTTAACGTAGTAACAAAGTTTTTACCTTCTCTAAAAAGGACATGATATCACTATGTCTATCAGCAGGGTAAAACCTACTTATTTGGTCCCATATGATGTATCTGAACCTCCTAGTTTAACTGATGTTGATAAGGCCTCATCACAGCAACCAGCCTGTCCAGTAAACGAACGGTTACCTGAGAAAATTGCTCCTGCGAAAGCAAATTATCAAATTCGTTTATGACTTCGGGTTCACTTTCCAAAACAATTTGCGTAATACCATTTTTTTCTCTTTTCCAGATTTTTAACGCATTTTTTTCCAGGAAGGGAGAAGGTGTAAGGGCTTGACCTTTCCACCACGTTTCTTCAACGCTGATATCATGTCTCGATCCCTCCTCCTAGCGCATGCGCGATAAGAATGCTGTTTGGTACTGCAACAAAAAAGGAGAACATTTTTTCCTTCCTTTTCGAAAGTTTGTTCCGTTCATGGCAGAGATTGGTGTCATTCTAATATTATGTACATATTTTGATTTTATTAAAGAGTTTATCCTTTATAAATTGGTGTTTAGTAGTTACCTAGATACCAGAAGGTTAATCCAAATAGAATTCGCAGATATTTTCTGATTTCATTTTTTGATTTATGTCTTAGTACTTTTTTAAAATTTTTCGAAAATGATTTTTATGTATGAGCTATAAAAAATATTTACCATCATCTTAAAGTAGATGTATTTCTTAAAAACTATAATATAAAGGAAATTATTTGAAAGAATGAATGATGCATCTTTTTTTTAAATGAAAAGCAATTATCCCAAATTAATTATTCTTGGTACAACCTGAAAAGAAAGTGCGCCAAGATAAATTTTTGAATTTTTTGGTAATTTTCTCATAAAATTTTATAAAAATTGAACATTGAGGCATAATTTGAGCTGTAGAGTCAAAGTACGGAAAAAAATCTGTATGTCGTTTCAGAAAAAGTCTAATTTTGTTTCATAGTACCTATGTTAGAACAATGCTCTATATAAATCTAATACTATATATCCTAAATCGCGCTTTCAAGACATGAAAAACGCAACTTAAATTTCGTCAAATCGACCCAGTAGAACGGGAGATATAGAATTTCCCCTTTTCTGCGTGTGTGTGCCGAATGTACATTGAAATATATTTGATGGAACATGATGCTCCAAGAAACATGGTTAAAATAGTTTTCAGTTTAATAATTGGCAAAAACCACCGACCAAAATTATTTTTTCTCATGAGATGGTAAACGGTCACCACGAGATTGATAATGATACCAGTATAAGATACTCGTAATAGTCAGTGGTCATCACAAACTTCGGTGAAAATGAAGGATTCGTTATCATTTCAGTGTTTAGATTTTTAATACTTTCAAATGAAGTAAATTAAGTAGCGCAGGAGCACATTCCAGTGTGTTTCTTGCAATCCAAGCTGTGTTCAAAATTTTTATCCACGGAATCAACGGCTATGAGTAATACTTTAGTGTCGTATTCAATCATAATATGACAGTCTTTCGGGAAATTTGTTTTAGTGTAATTAATATGGTTGCGTACGTGCAGGTTCGTATTAGCTTCAATGCACACAGAACTGATGAGAGCTTAATAAAATTTAGTATCCCAAAATAATCTCTTCACAATTCTGGAATTTTCCACAAAAATAATCGTACAAATCTTCATAGTATCAACAAGTACAATCAGTGGTTACACATCAAGAAAGTTAAACAGTAAGAACATTAAACGCAAAGGAATGAAAAGCGCATATATAAAAGGCGAAGATCTCAAGGGTATCTCAATACCCCAGATTCAGCTCTAAATTAACAATAGAGAAACTGATGCTCTCTCCGGTCTTATTTAGTTTTTCCCCCTGTCTGCTAAAAAATCTTTAGTACTTCTCGAAATTACTGGAAGGCATATGATGGCCGGATTCAGTTGCACAGAGGATCAACTACAGTTATTCAATTACATTACCCATTAAGCTATGCACAGCACCAGAGACGAACTCCTGCTCTGGTTTTATCCTTTTAAGATTAACGTTCGATGCTCCGGAGACCATCCAGGCGGACGCAGCTCCCGCGGTCCACTCCATGCTTTATAAAAAGCAAAGAACAGAGTTTATACGTTATACTAAGATTTGTTCTTCGACATCTGTGCTCCCGAGAACCACTCCGGTCGCAACAGTACAGGTAAAAGGGTGTTCTATCTGCTTATGTGAGTCACCCAGCAACAGGGACCGGATATAAATATCGGCAAATAGTCGCCGTTTGGTGTCTTTTGGCGATTTTTCGTCACATTTAATATATAAAAGGCGACTGAAGGATAATATAATAAATAAAAGGCGACGATGCATGGAGCGCAATGCGACTGAAGGCCAAAACATCCCTGTGATGGGTGTCCAGCAAGAAACATCAGTCTTTAATAGGGGATATGATCTCCCCTGACTGCTAGGCAGGTTTCACATCATTTGTGCATGCTGGATATGTGGTTGTTAATGAGCTGTTGAGACACTGCTGCTCGTTCCTCTTGTAGCACCAATCGCAGTTTGGAATCGTTACTGGTGATAAGTTACGTGCTGCCACGGGGTTCCCTATTATATTCCGTACATGCTTGACGGGATTTAGATCCAGAGACCTTGCCGACCAATCCATGTGTTCAATATCTTCACTCTCCAACAGCTCTTCGACAGTAACTGCGCGATGAGGTGGAGCGTTGTCATCCATGAAGAGGAACTGACGACCCATAGCCCTTGTGAAAAGACTCATGTAAGGAAGAAGAACCTTGTTACAATAGCAGTCCTAGGTGACGAACCTCCTTGGGAGACATGAAGGTCGGTCTGGCTACCAAGCATTATGTGTGCTCGAACGAGAACTCCGCGACCTCCAAAACAGTCACTTTTGATGAGCAGTCTCAGGTGACGAACCTCCTTGGGAGATATGAAGGTCGCTCAGGCTACCAAGCATTATGTCTGCTCGAACGAGAATTCCGCGACTTCCAAAACAGTCCCTTTTGATGATGTTGAAGGGGTTATTGCGTGTTCCCCGCTCTGTCCAGATGTGTATGTGTCTAGAATCGCAACTCAGACTAAATCTGCTCTCATCTGTAAAGAGTACTCGTCCCCATTCATTGTCTCACCAATTCCGGTGTTCTCGGCACCACAGAGAACGCCTTCTCCAATGGGCAGGCGTTAGAGGTACACACCGTACAGGGCGTCGTGCAAACAGACCATCATCGTGCAGTCTTCTGGCCACGTTAAAACGCGATATCGGTCGTCCAGTCGCCTTTGTCGTGTGTCTAGCGATTTCTCCCGCTGTCTGCCGCCTGTTTCTTCTGGCCTGTAAGGCAATATACCGGTCATCTGCGGGTGTGGTTCCTCGTGGACGACCACTACTAAACCCCCGGATAGCTGTTCCTGTAGTTTGAAATTGTCTCCAAAGTCGTGAAACGATGCTGTGAGCAATTCCGAACTTTGCAGCCACACTTGTCACACTGCGGCCTTCCTCCAACTTCCCAATGATTCGACCTCGGGTAAAAGCATACCGATGTCGTCTAACATATTGATTATTCGCCATTTCTCGCTGAGGCAGAAACTCGGTGTGATTTTAACTGCTTACGGCGTACAATCTCTTTGCCAGATATACTGATCTGAGAGTCGCATGGTGCTGGCACCAGGGTGCCTGGGCCGAAGGCCCTACCCCTCATCGAATATCATTAGTAGGTTTCTACGGGCGTACGGGCGTACGGGCTCGTAGTAGATTGAATGCACAAATCCAGTAAAAAGTTAATAAAATTTATTCTTATCACAAGAAATAAAACAAAACTCTGGATTATTTTCCTCAAAGATATTTGTACAATATCACAATATCACGCAATATAATCAATATTTATGTTTTAAACTATTAAAATGTTAAATAGAATGCAATCCAAAGCGCAGAGAAAGCTAATCCGATCACCGAATTCGCTATAATCAGCAACAATAGTTATCTAAACAACAACTAATAAACAAGTGCACTGAGATGTTTCTCTCCGGATTTTATAGCTTTCTAAATCAGCCACGCCAGAGAGTTCTAGCAATTTCTAGAAAACAAAAAGAGTAGAATTACGGTTACGGGAAACATAGTAGTCAATTATATTTATTCAAATTAAATATCAACTACCAAGACAAACTTTTATTCAATGTTAAATGCACGTGCTCTTGTATTTTTACTTTTCCGACAGAGCTTTCTCTTACAATTTGTCACGCGCTGCGTTGCAATAATTTTATTACAAATATCTAACTAAATAAAAAATTCGTAGCAATATTAGTGCACTACAAATTGTAATTTCATCTTTGTTGTCTAGCTTCAGATTACAAATGTTTCGTACCGAAAAACGAGTTTTATTTAAGTACATTATTAAATTAATTCACTTTTACTTAAAAATAATCCGAATTGTCGAACCCCTGTTACAACAATAAATTCCGGCTCAAAAAACTCACATTACTAAAACCACCCAAACAACTAGTTGCAATCTGGTAAAGATTATTAGAAAAATATGTAAGAATTATCTCAAGAGCAATGAAACTATAATACATATTCATGATCAATATTCAGAAGAGGTGGCTATGATCAGCTTTTTTTTTTCTAAAAGGTATATATCAAAATTTTGACGTTTAACGCATTCAAACTTGTGTCACGTGTTTTAATAAGTGATAATGGGAAGAGGGTATTGAACAGCATGATATTTTGTTAATAATTATTATTATAAGTTTAAAAGGAGACTGAAAAAATACCGGATTCAATTATATTCTCTTATCATTAATGGAACTTCTGTGTTTGCATATGTAAGCTCCTCATATGTAAGCGTTAGTAATTTGGCGTGTATCCAGACAAAGATAATGATTTCTTATCTCTTTCGATCAGGTGAGAAAAATATAAGATACTTTTGTATTTTCAGATAATCTTGCTTTTTGGAATTTTGCTTTTCTCTATGGCTGAAGGCGACTACGATGACTTGAATGGGATGAATTCCTTAAGATCGTTGCCGAACTACCTAGAGAGAAATATGTCAGAAACTCTACACCAGAAGTTGTGGTATTGGCTTTACTCATATTTTTTTAATCTAGATGACATTGTCTCAAAAAAATAACGTGAAAACTAGGTTATCAAAATATATTACATAATTGCTCCGAAAATTTTAGTATGTGATGTTCTAAAACAGAGTGTGTATAAATGCAATATAACGGATGTCTGTTCTCATAAAATGGAATATCACAAAAAAAAAGGTATGACAACAACCTTACAATTGATGTTAACCGCAACAATAGCAACTTCATTTGAATAAATTCTTTTTACTGGCATATGTATTTCTCTTTTTTTTCGCAGTAAATAAAAAATCTGATCACCACATGACTTCCTCGTACGGAATATTAAATTATACGCATTTTGCATTTCATTTAAATTAAATTTCGTCGATCGCGCATAGCCCACAATAGAATAAATGCACTCTTTAAAATTCGCTATATTTGTTTACCATGGCGGCACTCTGGCGCTCGGTTCACTTAACAGCGTTACATCTCATGCATTTTATAACTCAGAATGCACAAAAATTATGTACACTACCTGAAGAATTATCTAAGCTTTGCCACATGTTCTATTCAAATGCTATGATAAATCCAAAACGATGTACAAAAGAAATTAAACAAGCAATCAAACAAAAAAGAAACAGTTTTTCACTGACGATTCAGTATTTTTCATTCAATTAATTCATATCTCACTCACACATAAAACCGCAAAATATTTATATTAAAAATCACGAAGTAAATCTTAAACACTTATTTCCTGCAATAAATTCCAGAATGGATTAAGTATGACTTAATTCGCAATAGTAAAAGAAGGTGTTATCTTTGTTGTTGCCAAGCTTAGTTTCTCTAGATTGGCAACAAATCCAATACCCTCCTAAGTTTCAAATGTAAACAAATATGGCTGCTATGGCTAAAATAATTAGGCTTAGCCGCACTAAAACAACTTTTAAATTGTTGATATTTCTGCAATTATAGCATGCAGTTTAACTAAAGGCATAAAAATCTTAACTAGAAGATAAGAACAACATAATTCAATCATATTTAAAGCAAAAAACGCACAATTTACAAACAAATCAAAATAAAGAAACTGAGCTCACTGAGCCGAGTAACAGAGTGGATATATATATATACATATATTTATATACTTTTGGTGCAGCCGATTGCAACCAAAATAGTAGGCGCACATCTACATGTTGTAGTAGTCCTATATACAAAATTCCAACGTTCTGAGGCATAGATACATACGTACATACATACGTACGCACAGACGCCACGGAAAAATCTCTTCAGAATCCAATTTAAATAAGCTTTATAATTTTTTGGGGGAAAAGGGTCCTTTATTCTGTCTTTACGTTCAGATATCACACAAAATCATCGTTAAATTGCATTTAATAGCTGTCAAAATGGATATTTTCGTTAAAATATGATACCCGAAATTTTTCACAGTTACAATACTTCCTTTTTACTTCGTACAAGGACGTAAAAAGTGCTGTGATTGTATTAAGTTCAGAAATTGCTTGGCATTAACAAATTGCAACTCTAGTTACACTGGCAGCAAAATATCGCTAACTAACAACTGAGACTTGTTGTTAGTTAGCGATATTGTAGATGGGTGTAAAAGACCCTTTATAAATGAACTATGAACCCTTTTAACTGAATAAGAACAAAAGGCACCCTTTAGAAGTCAGAAGGCTTACAACTCAGCCAACCAGTTGTGGCAAAATAACTTAAAGTAACATTAAATTCAAATAAAGTAGTAGTCAAATGATCAATTGATAGATACATAGATCAATTAGAGCGAAGTTTGCGCAAAACTTGACCAGAGGTGATATTCACTGTCGGCAATTAAAAGGCAAGGCCGAAGACTACAAATCTTATCTTATCTAGCAACTCTAATGTTGCCTCTAGAGAGAAAACACGCTCTGTCTTACAATCTAAAAAATGTCACTACAAATACTCAGGAACTAATTTGCATTCTGACGGGAAATCAGAAAGGAGAAATAACACTAAAGATTCAAAACCCAAAATAACTATTCAGTTAACATAAAGGAATCTCACATCTTCCTCCTTTCCCCAGAAGTTAAGTAATCGCAACGTAGGTCTATAACACACATGATCAAACTGCGGTTCGAGAGCCTCATACAGCTCTTCGACACTGTGTCTTTCTTAAGTGTGGCTCGCGAATTGCTTGGGATCCTTTGCCATCTGAAATGCGACTTGTTTTGAATAAATATAGTTTAATTTTTTAATACAAATGGAATCTGAAATAAAAATCATTCAGTGCCGCGTTTCTTTGCTAATCGCTAATTTAATTTCTGATATTATTTATGTATGTAAAAATTTTATAGATTTCAAACTGTCCACTGCTGGCTTATCGTTAGGCAACAAATACATAAAGTTACAAATAATTACATTTCTGGTTATTAGTATTCCGGTTATGTTACTTTTCGAACAGTTAATGATCATCGGAATACGAAGTTAATTTAAAACAAAATGCTAATATTTCTAAATAATCGTTCTGCCTGATATTTTTTCTCAGTTAATTTCACTTCAGGCAGTATCTTCTTACATTCCTGTGTGATTCCCTTGTTCACAACAGTTGTGATCCACGTGGAAGATTTGTTGTTGATTGTAGGGTACTACTTTTAGTCAGTCTTTGAATGGCGGAGTAAATACTGAAGAACCTGTTTCGCCTTGCAACACACATAGAGCTCTTTTAAACTGTGGAAGAATTTTACGAGTATTTTATTTTTGGTGGAGTGAACCTTCAGCCCCTTACTTGATTAGAAGACCTGCAGAATTCCTTGAAAATTAATTTCCTATCCCTAAGCAAGTCAGGCATTTTTATGAAGGTGCTTCACGGATTTTGCAACCATTCATAATTATATGTGTAACGGATACTCTTCCCACACAAAACTCTATCTTTCGTAATAACGTCTTAGTTATCCTAGGCAGAGATCCTAATTTATTTCACCATTGGCTGTGTATGCTGAAATATTTGGAGTCGTGAGAAGAATCATTTTTTTGACAACGATTTAAATTTTTGTCAAAATATTTAATTCCCATTTTCTCAAATACTGTTATTCCAGATAGAGATCTTTCACCTTAATCATCAAATTTTCATATAAATAACGTTGCATCAATCAATGAGGGATCAACAGGACACAAACGACTCTCTTTCTCCAAAGTTTCTGTCAAAATCGGCACATTAATGTTGGTGAAATGTTTTTAGCTTGTGATATTTTCCCGTATTTTTCGATTTGTTTCCTTCTTTCTCTCTCGCACTAAGTTAGAAACATTTTGCTGCACTATTTTAGAGGCATTAGGTTAGAGTCGCCGGTATATATCGCACTAGGTTAGAGGCAATTTGCTGTTCAGCATATCTAAAATTTTTCACTTCTTTGTACTGCCACTCTGCAGTTGCACAGGCTCTGATTCCAGCATTACTCTTCTTTTAATCTGCTGATATTTTCTGTCTTCCTAATTTTCGATCAACATGTACGTCTGAAATGTCCTTCATGAAAGCTTATTAGCCAAACGAAAAGTTGTACAATGATCCACTGATGGATCAATACAAATTTCAGGCAATAGTGTAAAATTTTGCTCCTGTAAACTTCTATTTTTAAAGTCTGATCTTTAATTTTCTAAAGTGTCTCCTGCCTACAGACTCCATTTCAAACTCCATTCGAGATTTATTTTCTGTACGCAGGATAGAAAACACAATGGAAAGTTCTGCTATGTAACCGTTAGACTAATAATATTTTATTTTAAACTTTCTTCTGAGTTATTTTACTTTGAAATTCAAAACGAGACAGTAAGTCATTTGACCGTCTTTATGGGTCCAACAGTTAGAATATGGTGGATCCGTACACCTATTTGGGAAGAGATCAGGAACTAAGCTATTGTGCAGACGTCTGCCGTATTGCAAAAGGTCTCCGCATCGAAGATCTGTGCATGTCCATAGAAATATGAGGAGTTCATGTTATATCTGCATTTGCGAAATAAATTCATTGCAGTAGTGACAGGTATGTTTTGTTTTCGTTACGCTAGTTTTGATTTGCCATGTATTTGGAAAACAGCTCAGAATTAAACAGCTAGGTTGAAGAGTTCGCCTGGTAGACAGATGGAATATGTGCTTGTCGAAGCATTTGTCTAGCCCGGCATGAACTACTAGATTTATTAGCAACAGATTATGTATGCTCAAAATTATCGTTACGATTCCAGAGGTGGTGTCCAGAATTTTCAATGATGCGCATAAACTTCTTTATTTATATCCAAAATTATCAGGACAATTCCACAGCTAGTTTCAAGAATGTTCAATGATACTCATGAACTTCGTTATCTATGTCCAAAATTATCGGGAAGATTCCAAAGATAGTTTAGAGAATTTTTAATGATGCAGCTTGTACTTATTACTAAAAGATTCTGGCATTACTGAAAGGGCCATCATGAGAGATGCTGATTATTCAAATACCAATGAAATTGCAATCATATTCTGCTTTTTTTTTTTGGTAAATTCTTCTATACTGGGAAAAAATCTTGAACGATTTCTTAGGTTAGGATCCAAAGATTCGAATGCTATCAGTATGTTGGTCCTTATGTTAATTGTGTGGAGAAACAAAATTACTTTTTAAGCAAAAGCCTAAACAAGTTAACAGCTTATTTTTAAATAAATATTCTTTCTCGAATAACAGTTTCTGTGCATTGCGCGTTGATCTGTATGATTTAATTTATGTATCTAAAAGATAGCTCATAAGTTTAAAAATAAAATTAAAAAAAAACTGCATTTTCTTTTAAATAATGATTTTTAATTTACTCAAATAACATTTTTTATGTAATTGTAGACCAATGAATATGTTTCCGATTCATTTTACTTCTATTAAAACAAAACGATAATAATTGCAAACGGAGAGGTATAAATGATATCAGAAGAAAATATTTCGTTTCTGTACCTGAAGAAAAAACGCTCAGTTGCCCAGAACAAGAGTTAAACATTTTTATCTTCTCGAGACTTAACTTTTCTGAACATAAAACAGTAGATATAAGACGTATTTATTCATAATTAAATGTAATCATATTAATCGTGTGTTCATTAATTTACTTCAAAAGTTTCTTTATATTCAAAACTTGTCTCAAAATGTTTTAAACGATATAAATGTGAAGTCTGAAATCCTTTTTTCAAAATGCAATTTCAAAATAGATAACTTTGTTTTTTTACAAAATTTAAATCACTTATTGTGAATTAATTTGGTTTTCATGAATAAAAAGCGTTGTGTCCACTTATCTATTAAGGCAGTGGTACGCAAACTGGGAGTCGCAAACAAATTCCTAGGGGGCGTTAATTTCAGAGAAATTTGTTTGACAATAAAAAGTATACGACATTTGAAAAGAGATTTGAATGTTTTTGAATGTTTGCGGCGAGGAATTTTAAATTAAAAGTTTCAATAATTTAATTTTGATTTTATTGTTTTCCACTTGATTCATGCATTATGTTTGATGTTTTCCAAACAGCTCCAATCCAATTTCAAAGCAACTGCATTACGCACAACCAAGACAGCATAGTCTTTTCGTCTCAGTAGTGTCTTACACGCAATTTGTAATTGTAATACGCATTATTTATAAACTATGTTTCTTATTGCTAACCAAATGTTTTGTCAAGTAAGCACATAACATTTTTGAAGTATTGGAAAATTCAGTAGCGCACTCGAAGGATAATAAAAGCAATTTCGTTTTAGTTGCAATTTTATTCATGATGCATAAATGGCCAAAAATAGGTACCCAATGTTCGCAAGAGATTTGGGAATGATGGACGGACGTCGAATAAACTTAGGAAATGAAAATGCAAACAAAAATGAATCCACTTACTCTCTTTCTACTTTTAATAAAAACAAGTAAATATTAAGAAGAGTTTATTATATATTGTTTTACATGTTGCATTAAAAAGGGAAAATGAATATGCATTGTGCATTAAATGCAGTGAAAAGCTAGTAGGGGAAAGCATGAAACTTGCTAAATTAAAAACACATTTAGAAACTAAACGTAAAGATTTAGTAGATAAATTTGAAGAATTGTTTAAGAAATGAGCAGAAAGTATGAAAAATTAAAACGTATTTTTGAAAAAATAGACAGCACTTCCTGAGAATGTTTTATTTGCCATCCCTAGAAGTTTTATATTTAATTGCGAAAAATTTAAAACCTCATACAATTGGAGAATCGTTCCTTCGGCAATTAAAATGACATCAATTATGCAGGGAGAAAAATATAGTGACGATTTCAAAACAATAGCGTTATCAAGAGATACCCTTTCTGGCCGAATTTCCGTCAGATCACGTAATATGGAAATAATTGTTTTAAACTGAATACAAAATCTTGTATTTGCTATACAGCTTGATGAAACTACCGACATTACTAAAATGTCTCAATTCATTGTTTATCTAAGCTATGTTTTTGAAGAAGACACAGTGGAATATTTTTTATGTTGTAAAAATTTGCAAGGAAAATTGAAATTGTTAATAGGTATATATAAAAACTATTTGAAATTATTGACAGATATTTTGAAATAAATAATCTACCTATATGCACTGTGTCACGGTTTGTGCTGATAATGCTGCAGCATTAACAGGTAATAATAAAGGACAAAGAAAATTAATTATGAAAATTGCATCCCATATAGTATTCAACCATTGTATGGCACATAGACAACCTCTTGTTGCAAAAGACATTGATGAAGTATTCTACAAGATAATGCTGGATGTTATTACTGCAATTAATTACATTAAAAGCAAGAGCCTAAACAGGCATCTCTTTTTAGTACTCTGTAATCAGAAACGTTCTGTGCATGAGACATTATTGTTACATACCGAAGTCAGTTGGCTCTCACACGTAAAAATACTGTGACGTATTTGCAATTTAAGAAATAAAGTTTACATATTTTTGGAAGTAAAGAAGCATACACCGGCAAGTTCATTCGTTGATAATGATTGGTTAGGAAAACTCATTTAGTGGCAGACATTTTCGAAAAACTTAACGATTTGAATTTATGTCTACAGAGAGAAATTATAGCTATTTTAATATTGAGCACCAATACTGAATTTGATTGTTCATTTTAGCCCCAAGTACGGTCTCTACTTTCTGTATCTCTCCCGAGTTAGGAAGTGGTTGTAAATAATTGTGATTTAATAAAAGAGGATTTTAAATCCCTTTCAAGTGCACTTCTTCTACCACTTAATCACCATATTCTTCCACAGAACATAGCTGCATTCATCTCATTGTTCAAGATCAGGACTTTAAGCTGTCACTAAGATGTTTGCCAAGAATATGCCCCGAACACTCAGTCCTGACAAAATGATTTGTGTGAACAACAACCGCGTAAAACAGGACTTGAAAGTGAATGACATCGTGATAATGTATAATGAACACTTACCACGTACACATGTGGAGATTGGGAAAGGTTCTAAGAACTTTTACTGTACAGATGGACTAATTCGCAGTTGTGAAATGAAGACTGAAAAAGGCATTGTAAAGAGACCTTTACAGCTATTAGTTAAGTGCTAAAAATATTAATACTGTGTAATAGAATATTATTTACTGAAATGATAATTTTAATATTGCACATTGTTTATACGTACATTTAATATTTAAAGCTGCTTGTATATATTAGAAAATTTCAAGTTTGTACATTAGAAATATATAGCTATATTTAATATTTAATTTAATTTTAAAAAACATAACAGATTCCTGGTAATAATTCTAGTATTTTTCTAGCATTTTAGTTGGATTATTGAAATGTTACTAGTTTAATGTTATCTTGAGTTGTAGAAATTCTTGAGGAAAATTCCTGATGCTTGAACAGAAATGTTATGACAATAATACTTGATGTAAATGAAAGTTCGCTTGATAATACTGAAACATCTGGAAAATTTTTTACTTGTTCTTGATATTTATATGACATTTTCCTGATTACGAATACTTAACTTTGCATTGAAATGCATAATGATTCTTGAAGATGTTCATATGTCGTTGGAAATCTTGAATGTTCTGAACTACTATTAGTCGCGCCCAGAAAATTCTGTGTAAGAAATGTTGTTTGAAAACCTATTTTAATTGCCTATAGAGAGCGTAAATGTTTCATGATGCATGCTTTTGTTTTTTGGATGTGGCAGCGACAGTAAGGAAAATGCGTAATGGAATTGAATAAAACTTAAGCTTCGAAGCTAATATGTATGTTCTTTGCTTTTTAATTATGCTCTATTTTGAATTTTAAATAATATTTCTGGAGCTTTGATCACATGGAATTTTTAGATTTTATCATTTATTAAATAGAATAAATCATCAAAAGCCATGAGATTGAAAATTGTTAAAAGCGCACCTATATCGTGAAAAACTACACTGGTGTGCAAAACTTAAGCAATAGCAGGGTTTTTTGCCATAACGCCACTAGAAATCAACTGACAGACATGAAATGCAGAAATAAAGAAGAGTATTATGTACGTAAAGGATGACGAAAGCATCAGAGCTGAAAAAGGAATACAATGCATACGATATGGAATCAAACAAAAACAAGCTTTATTGAACGCATAGTATTGTGACTCATGATTGTCTATCCAAGAGGAAGAACAACAAGCAGATGTTCCTTAATATGGGATATGCCCTCTCCTTACTGCAATGGTTGCTTCTCACAGTCTCCGCATAATCAGAATCAGCTGGTGCAACATTTCTTGCGGTAGGAGTGCCCATTCCTCAATCAGCATCTGTTTGAGTTGTTGGATATTCTCCGGAGGATGTAAGCGTGATGCAATGCGTCTCCCCAAAGCATCCCACACATGTTCGATGGGATTTAAATCTGGGGAGTACTCTGGCCAATCCATTCGCGTGATATCTTCACTTTTCAGTAGCTCTCCAAGAGCAAGAGTCCGATGTGGCCGTGCATTGTCATCCATAAAAATTAAGTCTGGGCCAATGGAACCTCCGAACAGACGCACATGGGGAAACAATAGCGATCACCGGTTACAGACCCTCTGTCGAAAATGTGGAGCTCAGTTCGTCCGTTCAGCATAATGCCTCCCTAGACAAGAACTCCAGGACCATCGCTACGGTGTCTTTCCTTGATGTTACTGGGATAAAACCGGGTCCCGACCTCTCTCCAAATCAAAACGCGTTGAAAATCGCTTCTGGTACTGAACCGACTCTCATCCGTAAAGAGGACACGACTCCATTGATCAGTTATCTAGTTTCTGTGCTCTCTGCACCACTGTAAACGGTGGCGTCGGTAGCCAACTTTCAACGGGAGGCAACGTTCAGGACGGCGGGTGAATAGGCCCCGTTTGTGAAAGCGTCTGGCCACAGTAAACCGCGACACTTGTCGCCCCGTTGCTATACAGAGTTGCTGAGCAATGGCGCTTTCTGACTGCTGTCGGCCTCTTTTCGCCTGCAGGATGATATATCGGTCATCCTCTGCAGATGCCGCCCTCGGGCGGCAACCACCAACCTTTCTAAAAGCTGTACCTGTGGTTTGGAACGCTTTCCAAGCGCGTGAAACGACACTTTTGTTGATTCCCAACTCTTCAGCTACACTGGTGACAGTAGGCCTCTCCTCCAGCTTTCCGATCGTTCTTCCACGTGTGAAGTCGTCCAGGTGATTTCTTCTAGCCATATTTCATGAACTGACTCACTGGCACTTGCAGGGAATATGTTGAATTGTGTCTCCGTCCTTCCTTTTATTCTACTGTTGAGCTGCACGCGCCGACATCACGCGTTTTGTATGCGCTAACGTCGCCTCTGACGTTTCCTTCCTGATATTTGCATACTGATCTCCAGACCTCCTTTCTGCAATTTCATACCTATCTGCTAAATTTTTACATTGTTGCTTAAGTTTTGCACTCCAGTGTATTAATTATCTTTTGAGTTAAAAGATTTTGCAAAATTTTATTTTCTACTTAATGGCAGTGTCTGCGTAATTAATCAACCATCTCATCAAACCGTGGATTATATTAAGGAATTCAACAGAGGAAAAAAAATGAAAATGCAACCTATACAAGCTGTTCAAAAGTAATCTAGCTTCTGTTTATAACCGAAAGAATTAAGAGTGTTTTGAAACCTTACGAAATTATTCTATTGCTTTGGATGCCAGAACTACTATGTCGTCTTCATGACGAAGTATTTTTCGCTTTTGCTTTTCCCAGTCGCAATCATATTATCAATAATTTAATTGGTCCTGTTGCTTTTCCCAGTCGCAATAATATTATCAATAATTTAATTGGTCCTGTTCTGAAATTTTAACATGTTATTTTATTATTATATCGGGTTATTTATTTAAAAATTTGTAGCACTGTTTGATGGAATGTAGAATTAAAATTTTAGGTATCAAAGGATTAAACTTAAATGTAATGATGTGTGTTAAAATTAAGTAAGGAATTTTAAGATAAACTATTTTTAGAGAAGGATATTAAGGTAAATAATTATGTTTTCGAATTTATACTGAAAATTTTGAATTGTTGATAAGAATTTTTTAGTGAATGAAATAGTTTTGAAAAAATAGTATAAAATATAACATACAAATAGCATTTACGAGTACTACTATGATAAATATTATGTGTTTTCATACAGAATAGTGTAATAACGTATAAAAATATGAGTAATCAAGAAACTGAATAATTAATATAAGTAGTAGGATATCATGCTAACTAATTTTAAAATTTCTGAATGATTATATATTCAGATAAACTTTGAAGGCTCCCCCTTTTATTTTTTGTATAAAATTATTATTTTTTTTATATAATGGAGCATAGTTAAATTTTTAATATATAAATGGAATGCTATAGTGCAGTTTAAAAAACACAGTTGCCTCTAAGCAAGAAACGTAGGACGTTTTAAGTAACTGCCTGAGCTAATCTCGTGAACAAACCATTAGTGAGTATACATTGATTCGTTAATGTGGATTTGCCTAATAGATAGAACTGTTTGTATTAACCCTTAAGCATACGCGCTGGTGTTTAAGGTATAACACCAGTGGCGAAAATAAGGGTATGCAAGGAATGCAGGAGCCTGAAGTGCTTAGAGGACTCTTGAATGCCTTGCTGAACTACGTTTACATGTTTAAACTTAAAACACCTAATCCGTCAAGTTTTTAAAAGCTGCCTACCTATAATGACGCAGATAGGAGACTCTTGGAAATAGATGAAACAGCTGAATTTGGTGCTGCACATCCCAAAACTTTAGCCGAACAACTGAAAGCTAAACAAGAAAGCTGTGTGCTTTCGTTTGATTCCCGTGTAGAGGACAGCTTTGGAGTTATTAGTGATAAAAGGCGCCAAGCCGTTGCTCGTCTATTGTGAGAAACAAGTTCTGAATTTCTTGAGACGAGCAAGTGTATAGTGTGATGCAATGCAAGATGTAAGAGAGCTACATAATTACTTGTTCGAAATTCTTCAAAACAATTCACGTTTATTTCGGAGAAAGTTTATAAAGATGGCGTTTACTTTTTCGGAAGACTCTGATATTACTATCCAAAATCTACATCCTACAAGAATGGGCTGGAAGATTATCATCTTTGATAGCAATTACAGTCATGAAAGCATTAAATTACATTAACTTCAAAGAAAGCGAAAGATAAAGACATTGCAAGTGGGTTAAAAAATGGAATCTTTTGAATTTTTATTCTTAGAATTTTTTACAGAAAAAGTTTTATCTTTCACTAATGCAGCGTTTCAAGTATAACAAAGAAAATCAATCGACTTGAATAATGCTCATCAACATCTAAAAAAACGTTTCTATCAGTATGCAAGATATGAGAAATAAGTTTGAAGATATTATGAATCTGAGTTATTGCAAATAAATAAGGCACAGAAACTAAATTTGAAAATGAAAAAAAAATAAAACCAAAAAAGTTTTTGATGAGTTATGTGAGGATAACAGGTTTGAAAATTCGGAAATATGTCTCAAATTAACAGTTTTTTATGCTGCTGTCGATATTTTAAATACTCAGTTAAAATATAGAATGACAAAAATCGCAATAACGTTTTCCTTTTCCGAATCTAAAACTCTGTCATCATTAACAAGTACGGAAATTATTAATAATGTTTCAAAAATACAAAAAGGATATAAAGAAGCCTTTACTAATGCACTTGGAAGTACAACTATTATATATAACTACTTTCAAGAGAGAAATTCATTAAGGATTTAGATAAATTAACAGGAGAGGTCATTTTCAAAACTGAAACTAATAAAAAACATATTTGAGAAATACTATGAATAAGATCGGCTGTCAAACCTATCACGAAAGAGCGTTGAAGCTGAAATGGCTGAAAAAATGGACATCCAGGTGCTGATAAATATTTTTGGTGAAACGAAGTTTAGGAGCATAATAAATTTTAATAATCAAATTTTTGTCTGTATGTTGAATTTTGACCACCAGTGATATAATTACACTTAATTATAAAAATCATTGGAGAAGAAGAGCAGTATAGACCGAGAAAAATTGAAAGAAAACAAAAATAAAAATGTACCGTACATATTTTTTTATAAAAATCATGTATTCAAGTAGTTTACTGTATTAAAAATGTTTTAAAAATAGAGGAAAAAGAACTTTATCATACATATTTCCTACAAAAATTGTAAGCTCAAATATTTTCTTTATGAAATTAATGATAAATATGTTTTATACTTAACAACTGTATCATTTACGTTACTAAAGTACTAATCCATTACTGTATATTATTTCACAAGTCATGTTCGTAAACTGAGTAAATCCCACAGTGCAATTTCTTTTTTGCAGGTTTACATTTTATGTTGTCAGTTTAATAACATAAACAGTTATTTATTAGTTTGCTAAATTAAGCGGAAACACTTAGATTGAGGCAAATTTCATATAAAAATTTAAAATATATTTGTATGTGAAACCTACTGAATTTTATTCAAAAATCTCTGCAAATCTAGGTTTCTTCCTTTTCTTAATGCTATAATTTACATCGACATGTTCCATTTTTATATAGACATATTCATTTGTCATCAGTCTGTATCGCAGTGAAAGGAGAGAAAAAGCTCTCTCTCATATTCACGCATGCAAAAAATACTAAATAAACTGATTGGAATGATCTGATGTCAAACATTACATCTAGACGAAAAAAAATTCGCATTTCATTATTGGTCAAGAAAAATATTTCCTTTTAATTTTTTCTTCATGTTAAGTACCTTTCAATTAATTCCTCAAGAAGTTTTTAACGATTACTCTAGATCTGATAAAAATCATCGTGTAGCCTTTCCTCAATAAATACGAACGCCGGCTAGCTTTAAAAGTATTTATTAACAGAGCACACAAGAACGGGCGCAAGGAAATATACATAAATATTAAACATATAACGGAACATTAAACATTCGAATTACACACATCTGTTATATGATAACCTAACGTCATCGCGGCTGGAGGTCGACTGTCTTAGACTGTTCATCTTCGCCACTCGGTGGCGTTCAATATATTCGGTTACGGTTAAATAGTCCTGTTACCTCCTCCCCCTCTGATTTCGTAGACGTCTCGGCAAGAAGTCAGGAACTGACCTTTGTCTACTTTGTGCAGCGGAGGGAGAACAAGATGGACGGGCTCGGGTGTGATTAGCAGAAGCTTTAGTTTCAAGAGCATCTTTTGAAACAGACACAGATTCGGTTGGTAGAACACGTTTTGGGCGTCCTCTTTTCTTTAAAGGAACCACTGGAGTTACACGAGCTGAAGTCTGAAACTTACTTCGATCTTGATACGGTTTCAAGGCTGAAACATGATATTTGCCATGAATTTTGTCTTGTTCGTTAAGATCGGCAATATCATAAGTAGTTGGACATCTTGTAGTCACTATTACACAGGGACCATCTCGTTTAGGCATGAATTTAGCAGTTTTCTTTAGTAGACCTTTGCTGACTAGGTAGAAAGTAACCCAAACTTTATCTCCAGGAGCAAATTTCGGAGTTTCTTTTCGTTTCTTATCAGCATATTGTTTCTGCTTATCTTGATGTAATTCGATTCTTTCTCGTACTTGTTGTACATTTCTTGCAAAACGTTCCAAATATGGAGTTATTTCGGGAATAAAATTGTCGTTCTCAATTACGGCTTTTATATCGTGTTTTACATCATCTAAGGTTCGTAACTCACGTGCAAATTGAAGAAATACAGCAGAATGTCCAGATATCACACCTGGCTGTAAATGAGGTTTCAGATCTCTAATTCTTTCTTTCAACTGGGTTAGACTGTGGGTGACAGACAGGAGTAAGACTCTGATCAATGTTCAAGATATAGCATAGTTGTTGCATAACAGCACTAGTAAATTATGCACATTATCACTTACTATTTTTCTGGGTAACCGAAATCGAAGGGCAACTTCTTCCAAAAGAGTAGTGGCACATTCTCTGACCGTTGCTTCCTTTAAAGCAAATAGTTTTGTCCACTTCGTGGCACAGTCTTGCACAATAAAAATCCATTTTTTACCCGATGGTGTTTCAGGAAGAGGACCGAAAAGATCAATTGACAAGGTCTCAAAGCGTTGAGCATAGACAGGAGTTTGAAGTAAGCCAGAGGGCTTTTGATTAGAGGCTTTATAACGGCAGCATTCAAGACAGCTTTTGACATAGTCTGCTATATCTTTTCTCATTCCAACCCAATAGTATCTTTTTGCTATGCGATAAAATGTCCCTTCAGCCCCATAGTGACTGGCCGTTGGCGAATCATGATATTCTTTCAAGATTTCTGCTTTTCTTTGTTGAGGTATAACTAGTTGAGCTTCTTCTTCTTCCGAATCAGGAGAATATCGATACAACACTCCTCTGTTCATAATGTATCCTCTTCCAGTCCAAGTTGCACAATCTACGTCTTTCTCAGGACTTTCAAAAGCTTCAATGATCTTCCCAAGATCATCATCCTCTAACTGTGATTGGCGTAATTCTGCAGGACTGATAGTAGGGATTTCGACAGAGACAGCACAGACTTGACAAGAATCTGTACTTGAGTGTTCACAAATAGGACGAGATAATAGATCAGCAATAAAGTTCAATCGTCCGGGAATGCAATTGATAGTCAGATTGCAGGATTGAATTTGCAAGGCCCATCTTGCGAGCCAACCAGTTGGTGTCTTTAAAGATATCAGCCACTTCAGTGGTTGATGGTCAGAGGTGATTGTGACAGACTGGGTTTCGACATATCCTCTAAATTTGTTGAGTGCCCATACTACTGCTAAGGCTTCTTTTTCTATGGTGGAGTAGTTTCGCTCTGATGAGGAAAGCAAGCGGCTGGCATATTCTATTGGGTGTTCCTCATTTTTCTCAACTTGCAGCAATACTGCTCCAATGGCTACATTGCTAGCATCTGTTCGAATGATAAAAGGCTTCGTTGCATCAGCTTGCCTAAGAATCGGAGGGCTAATTAATTTTGATTTCTGCTCTTGGAAAGCATTTTCTTGTTGTACTTCCCACTTCCATACTGCTTCCTTCTTCGTTAAATCCGTTAAAGGTTTGGCTATCTGAGAAAAGTTTGGAATATATCCACGATACCAGGAACAGGTTTCTACGAAAGATTGTACTTGTTTAACAGTTTTTGGCGATGGCATCTCTGCAATGGCAGCAGTCTTCTGTGGATCAATTGTTATACCATCCCTGGTAATGTAATGGCCTAAATATTTCACTTTTTCACAACAGAAGTGGCACTTTTCTCGGTTGGCATTGAGCTTGAATAACGATAGACGTTGGAAAACTTGTTCTAAGTCAGAAAGATGTGTTTGGAAGGTAGGGGACAGCACGATGATATCATCTAAATATGACAACGCAAACACATTATTCAGTCCAGAACGGAACCTATCTATCAATCTAGAAAAGGCGACAGGAGCATTTCTCAATCCGGTAAATTTATAGGTACCAAAAGGGCAAACAAAAGCAGTCTTCTTTTGATCTTCTTCCGCTACTTTCACCTGATGATAACCTGACTTCAAGTCAATAGTAGACGTATAAGGTGTGCGTTTTGCTTCATTCAACAAATCATCTATGAGTGGCAAAGGATAAGTGTCTGAAACGGTTTGAGCATTTAGGTTACGATAATCAATACATAGCCGAACTTATCCATCTGGCTTGAGAATCAAAACCTCAGGAGAGGCATAGGGGTTTTCACATTCTTTTATGATACCTTGTTTTAGAAGGGAATCAAGTTCTTTTTTCAATAGTTCTTTCTTACTTGGGCTCATCCGATATGGAGGGACTGAAACAGGGGGGCTATTTCTTATGTTAATATGATGTTCAATGAATGGAGTGGCCTCACCCCCTACTTTGAAAACAGTGTGATATTTGTTAAGCAATGCATCCTTTGCAAGCCTTTGGGATGTGGTTAATTGTTGTCCTTCATTTTCCCGTAGTTGGCAATTGTTTACAACAACCGGAGTTTCTTCCAATGTTTGGGATTGATGAGGTTTCACGAAGCTATATTTTGTTCGAGGTTCGTCAGAAAAGTTCCACTTATTTTCCGCAAGATTTAAAACAATTTTAGCTTTTTGAAGAAAGTCAATTCCTAACAGAGTGGAGTTATTTTTGGCATAAGGCAACACAAGGAGTGCAGTTTTGAACTCTCTGCCTTCAAGAAGAAGGATTTGTTCAGTGCGAAGTACCTCTTTTTCAGATACCAAACCATCAGCGAAAGACACCTGTAGTGATGTCTTTTCAAATACTGCATCCTGTTGTTTCAGAATATGATACAGGGATTCACTTGCGATTGAGTGACTAGCACTACCGTCGGCAAAAGCTGTACCGGAAATACCTCCAATGCTAATTCGAAATACAGCAGTCCGTGTGGAAGCTAAACTGGATCGGATTTGGATAGAGCCAAAATTAGATGAATCTGTAGTCTTTGGGGGGTTACAGTCTGGACATGTAGACTTGGTAAAACCAGTTTTTCCGCACCTATAGCATGTTAAAGGAGGTAGGTTTTCCTCTCTTTGCTGTTGTTCACGATTTGAAAAAGTTTTACCTGTTCTCTGTACGTCAGTTGTTCGATTTTCTATTTTGGGTTTGGATGGATTAGTTCTTTGAAAGAATAGCTCCGCCTACCAGGGAGTTGAGTTTTATAGTTCGTATTTTTAACACGTACAGCTTCATAATCATCCAATTTCTGTACTAATTCAGATGGACTCTTAATTTTCCCCCAAGAATCAATAAAATGCTCCTTGACATCACTACTGACCCTTCTTTTAAGCTGATCCGTCAATACCAAGTCTTTGAGCGATTCAAAGTCTGTAACATCGAGGCTGTGTAGCCATTCGTCCAGATAATTGTTTAATTCGTAAGCAAAGTCTTTCCATAAGGTTCCAGGCTGTCTTTGGTGTGTGGTAAGTTTAATTCTAAATGATTCAGCATTTAATTTGAAAATTTGGAGCAGAATCTTTTTGATGTATGAATAATCTTCTAATTTGTCCTTCGGTTCTCTTAAAATAATTTGTGAAATGTCTATAGGCAGAAGAGATAGGAGATGAGTGATGTAATCTGTTTGTTTTATATTAACTTTCTCCCATTGTCTTTCGAAAATTTGCAGGTAAGTTGTAATGTCAGAAGTTCCTGTAAATTTAAGGATTAGGTGTTGAATATTTGTTTCAATAGCTGCATTTGAAGCAAAGGCGGCATAGTTGGGATTTGAGCTAGCAGCTGCCATGTTTAATTTTAAACGTTCCAATTCTACCAAAAGTTCTTGTTCTTTTCTTTGGCGTATCTCTAGATCGTTGCTTTCACGTTCTTGTTGTTGTCTAGTTTCGATTAAAGTTTCTAGAAGATTATTGGTAAAAGCTTCATCATAAGTGTCAGATTTGACGATAAGATCTTTAAGGTCTATTGCTCGCTTAGTATCCTTTACTGTGAAACCCATCTCTGTGGCGAGAGTCTTTAAATCAGGGGTCGCCAAAGTGGTCTATATAGACCCCTAGGAGTCTATTTAACAACAGTAGGGGTCTATCTGATCTAAGGGGTCGAATGGGGGTCTATTGGGACTCGAAGGAAAAACAGTTCTTAATACGCAAATCACACATATCTAACTGCGTACGTTTATGCTGTAACCATTTATGTGTAACCATTTATGCTGGCGTTTCGAAGTTCGTATATGGTTGAAGCCGGTTTTTAGTCACGTTAATTCAATTTTAACTAAAAACAGAAATAAATTAAATGTGGAGCTTCGAGGGGATTTACTGTTAAAATTGACTAATTTCGAACCCAATATAGGGAACCTTGCCAAGAAACACCAGGCACACTCATCTCATTAAGAAGTAAAAATCTGTAGCTACTTTACTTACTGTTTCTGATTTATTGAATATTTAGACTAATATATAGTTTTATTTTAATTACCTAAAAATTACCTTTGTGGGGGTCTATGGAGATTTCGAAAAATTATATAGGGGGCGATGATCAAAAAAGTTTGGCGACCCCTGCTTTAAATCTTCTTTTCGCGCTTTGGCAAGATAAGCCATAATTATATGAGAGGTCAGGGGGAAGTGGAAAAGATGAAGTTGAATTTGTTGTTATTTCGATGTTATTCACAAAACAGTTTTTATACTTACACTATTTTCAAATTAATAAATAAACGGTTTACCTTTAAAATGTATATACCACTATTAAACAGCATGTAAGCAATGTTATACATACATTTATATACCACTATTAGACAGCATTTATAAACGCAAACAATGTTACTGGCAAAGTTATCACACCTGAATTGCAAAAATATCATAAAATACCCCTATAAATTTAATTTGCGTCCAGAAAATGACATATAATAATTTTCTCAAATATTTGTATACTACTTAGCAAAACATAAATAAATGTCTTATAAGTTTTTATTCAAACTGAATTCTTCTAAGTTTTAATCCAAACAAACCATTAAGCCATAAACAACATTAATCCTTTTACCTTATTTAAAAAGTCATTCTATTTTATTCGTAATCATTTTCTTTCAAGAAATATATTTCAAGACATTCATTAACGGAAAGCAAATATTTTCTTAAAGTACACTATAAGCTCAAAAGTTCGTCGAAAGAAAAATTATTAAGTACAATATTTTATTTTACGTAGAATAAACATTCATTGAATAATAACAGCACTCACAGGAAACGAAAAAAAATATAATAAAAAAACTGGGCATAAACACAGCATAAACACATCTAGCTTGACATTCCGTGAGGGGGAAGAAAAAACATCTGCTGCTGTAAGTTAAATCGAAACTACTAAATTCTGATGAACAAAGTCCTTGAATATACTCGAAACTTTTATCATTTAAACATACATTTAGTTTATAACCGTATCCACAAGTTAACTTAATATGCATATTAACATTTTAAAATAACAAATTAACAACAGTTAAAAAATACCGTCTGATAAAAGAAATCGTTTGCTTTCGTTTTAACCTTTTACGTATTATCAATAAACCAGATTCCATTAAGGAATTTGCATTTGCTTTAAGAAGCAACTTGTAACAAATAATAAAGTTAAAAAGAATTTTAACTAAACATTAATTTAAGACACTTATCTTTTATTCAACGGAAAGTTGTTGAGTCTGCAGTCCATGTGCGAGCAGCACGACACGATACTTTATATGAACATTTAATGTTGTAAACTAGCAATTAACTAGCAGTCGACACCTGAAAAGAAAATGAGTCGATCTCCAGCAACCAAAACTTAAATTCGGGAGTAAAGGCTTGTGAAAGCGAAACAGAAATTCTCAACATTCTAATGCGCCATTTTGGCATTAAATTTCGTTGGGCGCCAGTTCTACCCGTTCCTCAATAAACACGAACGCCGGCTAGCTTTAAAAGTATTTGTGGCTCTAGTGTAGAATTGGGTGCCCCTTGTTTTTTGGCGAAAAATTTTGTTCAGTTTTGGCGATGAAACCCCATTTCTGTTTACCATGAGAGTTTTAACATGGTTTTAGCTTCTTGATTTATTTAATTGAAAATAAATCGATGTGCACATGGACAAAGTCAAAATGTGCAATGACTAGTTTATGCAATTCTCTGATGTTTTTTTAAGTGAAACCAGGTCGATGTGCACATGGACACGGAGTTTGTGACATTCTTTGACTTCTTGTTTTGGTTTTGTGTAGCGGCCATCTTGAAATTGTGTCTTACTGGCGCCGATCTTGGCATCAAAACAGAATCGCCAAAAAACAAGGGGCACCCAATTGTAAACTTTTACCGTATTTATTAACAGAGCACACAGGAACGGGTACAAGGAAATATACATAAATATTAAACATATAACGGAACATTAAACATTCGAATTACAGATGTCTGTTATATGATAACTTAACGTCATCGCGGCTGGAGGTCGACTGTCTTAGACTGTTCGTCTTCGCCACTCGGTGGCGTTCAATATATTTCGGTTACGGTTAAATAGTTCTGTTACAATCGTCAAAATATTGGCTCCTGGAATTCTTGGCTCCTCTTTTAAATTTCCGCTTTTTTCAGCTCAGTAAATTTATTGTGTGGGGGGGGGGGAATGTTTTGCATACGGCCCAAGAGCTCTAGTTGCGCCACAGCATACCATCTATATATATATAAAAGGAAAAGTCTGTGTGTGTGTATATCTTTCGTTCGTTCTGCGCGTAAGCTCATAAACCCAGGGTTACGAAATTTGGTACGTAGGGTGCATCTAGACAAGAGCCAGTGCACCTCAAAGCGATTTTTTTTCAAAATTCGAATAAGTTTTTTTTATTTTATGCTTTTTGATGAAATCGCATCAACTCGATAATTCTCTCTCATTGTTGCTGATATATCACTGTTGCCAGTGTTGCTGATATCAGCACTGTTGCCACTCGGAAAAATGAGGGCGCTAAATCTGTGCAGTTTTTAAATTTAGTGTTTCTCTTGGATACTGCACTTTGTCGAGAGACGGCAACGTGAAGTTGGTTAATTTATTTATTAGTATAAATTTGTATTAAGGGTTGTTCCTTATTTCACTGTAATTTTTACTTCCTTGTACGAAGGAAAAAGGAAGTATTGTAATCACGAAAAATTTCGGGTATCATATTTCAACGAAAATATCCATTTTGACCGCTATCAAATGCAATTTAACGATGGTTTTGTCTAATATCTAAACGTAAGGACAGAATAAAGGACTCTTTTCCCCCAAAACAGTTATAAAACTGATTTAAAATGGATTCTGAAGAGATGTTTTCGTGGCGTCTGTGTATGTATCTCGCATAACTCAAAAACGAGTAGCCTCAAAACGCTGAAATTTTGTATATAGTACTACTATAACATGTAGATGTGCACCTCGCGTTTTTATTGCAATCGGCAGCTCCAAAAATATATAAATATATATATATATATATATATCCACTCTGTGACTCGGTTCAGTGAGCTCAGTTTCTTTATTCTTATATATTTGTAAATTGTGCATATTTTGCTTTAAAAATGATTTAAGTATGTTGTTCTTATATTTGGTTAAGATTTTTATGCCTTTAATTAACCTGTCTGCAATGATTGTGAATTTCTTAACAATTTAAAAGTTTTTTTAAGTGCGGCTAAGCCTAATTTTTTGTTATGATAGCGTCCATATTTGTTTACATTTGACGCTTAGCAGAATACTGGATTTGTTGCCAATCTAGAGAAACTCAGCTTCGCAACAACAAAGTACCATCTGCTTTAATTATTGCGAATTAAATTATGCTTAATTTCATTCTGGAATTATCATTTAAGTTATTATCTTGTTTTTGCGTACAAACTGTAATTTTAACAGTAAAAATTGTTTTTTATTGTTTTAACTGCACTTAATGTTTTATGGTTTTCTATATCTTTCAATTTTTAACGAAAATATTATAATTTTCATGTATTTTTGCCTTACCGCGAAGTGAGAACTGAATTAATTAGTAGCACATGCGCATTCGGTAAGCGGCGCTGAATAGTCTGTGAAAAACTGTTTCTTTTTTATTTGTTTAATTTCTTTTACTCATCGTCTTAGATTTATTACAGTATTTGAATAGAACTTGTGGTAATTATTCAGGTGCTATAATGTTTGCGCACTCTGAGTTATAAAATGAATGAGATGTAACGCTGTTAAGTGAACCTAGCGCCGATGTGTGGCTGTGGTAAATAAATATAGTGAACTTTAAAGAGTGCATTTATTCTATTGTGGTGTATGCGCTATCGACGAAGTAGATTTAATTCAAAATTCGTTAACTGTTAATTCAATATGTTTAAATGAAATGCAGGAAAAGTGCTTATAATTTAATATTCCGTACAAGGAAATCATGTGGTGTACAGATGAGATTTTTTTACTGCCTTATACGAAGTAAAAAGGAATTATCGCAATCGCGAAAAATTTCGTGTATCATATTTCAACGAAAATATCTATTTTTATCGCTATAGAATGCAATTTAACAATGTTCTTGCGTGACCCCCCAAAAAAATTATAAAACTGATTTAAAATTGATTCTGAAGAAATTTTTTCGAGGCTTCAGTACGTACGTACGTATGTATGTATGTATTTCGCATAACTCAAAAACAAGAAGCCTCAGAACGCTGACATTTTGTATATAGGACTATAACATTTAGATGGGCACCTCCTGTTTTGGTTGCAATCAGCCGCACCAAAAGGGTTATATGTATATATGTATATATATCTACTCTGTTACTCGGCTCAGTTTCCTTATTCTTTCTTATATGTTTGTAAATTGGGCATTTTTTTGCTTTGAAAACGATTGAATTATGTTATTCTTAATTTCTGGTTAAGGTTTTTATGCCTTTAGTTAACCTGCATGTTATAATTGTAGAATTATCAAGAATTTAAAACTTGTTTAAGTGGGACTAAGCCTAATTTTTTTGGTCATAACGGCCATATTTATTTAAATTTGAAACTTAGCTAAACAGTGGGTTTGTTGCCTATCTAGGGAAACTAAGCTTCGCAACAACAAAGATAACGCCTTCTTTTATGTATTATTGGGAATTAAATAATGCTTAATCCATTCTGGAATTTATTCGAGAAAATAAGTGTTTAAGATTTACTTCGTAATTTT
>KL812740.1:0-43178 GCA_000611955.2 Stegodyphus mimosarum
TGGTGAATAAACAGTTTCCTTCTTTCGTTTGATTGAAGAGAATCTTCAGTTGATGGGCGAGATAATGCAGAGGAAATGTGTGATATAATTTCTTAGGCAGGTAAGCGTTTATTGACACATACATTAAAAAAAATTTTACGCAGCTATGCTAAGACGCTGCCTCCCACTCCAATTCCATCCGTGCTCCGCTGCTAATGTTCTATACTACAGTTACAGTTATCATGCATTACAGTTACCGTTATCATAAATACTAAATTATAATTACATATGTGACATCTCCCTTTTTAACAGAAATAATAAAATTATACATACTCTTTTAAATAATAAGGTTTTTTAACAGTCCTACCAGATCGAGTAACGTAGTTATGGCCATTTACAGAATTAGGTGATACAACACTTCTTTCAGAATTTAGTGGCACAATACTTCTGTTATGTACAGGAGAATTTAGAGACAAGTTTAAATTTGGGGATTTAAAGTCAAATCTGAATTTGGATTTACAGGCAAATCTAAGGTTGGAGTACTTCAGGTTCATTTACATCTTCACCTTTGTCACTTTCATTCTCATAATTATTTTGCACTATGAAATTTTTTTGATTAGTTCCTTTAAGAATGCCTCTTCTGTTCCTTTCTATAATTCTTCCATCAGTTCTTATAATCCTGTACGAATGTGGTCTTTCTGCTTGTCCCATAATTTTTCCACTTACCTTTAGATTTTTCCCTTTTTCATTTATGTACACATTATCTCCTATCTTGAGTGGTTTTAATGGTCTTGCACTTTTGTCATAATACTTCTTTTGTAAGGCTTGTCTCTTCAGTAATTGTTGTTTATGCTCTGCATGTTCTTTAGTTTGAATGAAATTCTCTTTTATAGGTACCAATCCATTCACTTTTCTTCCAAACATCAATTCTGAAGGTGATTTAATTTCAGCTGAAATAGGAGACTTACGATACTCCAGTAATACTAAATATGGATCCTTGTTGCCAATTACAGCTTTTTCTAACATACGCTTGACAGTTTGACTATACCTTTCAACCATTCCATTCGATTGTGGATAATTTGGACTTGAAGTTCTGGTTTCAAAGTTCCATCTCCTTGCAAATTTTTTAAATTTTTTGCTACTATATTGTGGACCATTATCAGAATACACTATTTTCGGGATACCATGCCTTGCAAAAAATGATTTCAGTTGTTTTATTACTGCTACACTTGACAAATCTTCCAAATGTCCAATTTCTACATATTTGCTAAAATAGTCTATAACTATTAAATAATCTCTACCTTGAAAATAGAAGAGGTCCGTTCCCAATACCTCCCATGGACCATTAGGTATCTCTTTACATATCATTGGTTCTTTACAATTGGCTTCTTGTAGACTCAAACATATTGGACAATTAAGAACCAAATCTTCAATTTCTTTAAATATTCCTGGCCAATACAATATTTCTCTTGCTTTGTTCTTGCATTTTTCTACTCCTAAATGACCATAATGAATTTTACTTAACATATCTTTGCGTAAACTTTTAGGTACAACAACACAAGAATTCTTAAATATTAATCCATTTGCTTCCGATAATTCCTCTCTGAAGTTAAAATATGGTTTTGCCAGTTCTGGAACCATACATTTTGTATCTGGCCATCCAGTTTTAATTAATTTTCTTAAAACTTGTAGTTCTTCATCTTTACCTGTTTCTTGCTGAAAATTTTCCATTTTGTCTTTAGACACTGGTATACTTTCTACAACCATTCCAACATGGGCTTCTATGTCTCCTTCAAAAAAATCAGATCCTTTATCAGTAAATGATCTTGATAATGCATCAGCTATAAAAAGTTCTTTTCCTGGTTTATATTTTATCTCAAACTGATATGGCTGTAATCTTATACGCATTCTTTGTAATCTTACTGGACATTTATTTAATGGCTTCTTGAAAATTGTTTCTAATGGTTTATGATCATTTTCAACTATAAAACATTTACCAAATATATATTGGTGAAATTTCTCACATGCAAATACAATAGCTAAAGTTTCCTTTTCAATTTGAGCGTAATTCTTCTGTGTATCTGTTAATGCTTTAGATGCGTATGCCACTGGCAAATTATTCTGCAATAAGACAGCTCCTAGTCCTTCTTGAGATGCATCTACAGATAAAACTACAGGCATATTTATGTCATAATACTGCAAAATTGGTTTATTTACTAAGATATTTTTTCATGTACTGCTAAATGTTTTTTCATGTACTGCATTCCAGTTCCAGACAATATGTTTTTTCAACAAATCTCTTAAACATGATGTCAATTCTGATACATTACGTATAAATCTAGAAACATAAGTAATCATTCCTAGGAAAGTTTCTAATTCTTTAACATTTTTTGGTGTATTTATATTTATAATAGCCTTAATTTTATCTTCATCTGGTTTTAAACCATCTTTAGAAAATATATGTCCCATATATTTAACTTCATTCAACCCAATTTTGCATTTATTTAAATTAAATTTAACATTCTTTTCTCTGGCTCTTTCCAGCACCTTTTTTACCTTAAATCATGTTATTGTTTATCTTTTTCCCAAACTAATAAGTCATCTATATATATCTGCACTCCTTCTATGTCACTAAAAGTTTCAGAAAAACTTCTATGAAAAAGTTCTGGTGATGAACGTAGTCCATATGGCAATCTTAAAAAACAATATCTACCAAATGGCATATTAAATGTAGTTAGTTCACCACTTGAATCTGACAATTTAATTTGTCAAAATGCTTTGTTTGCATCTAAAATACTAAACACTTTTGCATTTGACATTTGAGAGGAAATTTCTTCAAAGGTTGGTATGTGATAATGTTATCTCAATATAGTTTGGTTAAGGTATTGAGGATCTAAGCACACTCTTAAATTACCATCTTTTTTCCTTACTATAACTAATGAATTCACAAATTCTGTGGGTTTATTAACTTTCTTTATAATACCATCTTTTTCCCTTCTTGCCAGTTCCTTTTTTAATGGATTTAATAAACTAAGTGGAATTTTCCTACAGGGCTCTATTTTACCAACAGCTTCTGGTTTTAATTTAATATGGTAGGTATAACCAGTTAAATTCTCAATTCCTTTAAATAAATCTTGATATCCATTTAATGACTCTGGTAACTTTTCACTAGATTCAGGATTTTGTACATATCCTTTGCACCAGATTTAATTTTTGTAATGTAGGTAAACCTAAAACTGCTGGAACAGTTTTGTCACATGCTACTACTTGAAATTCTATTTCATCTTTGTCACCTTTAGATGTTTCACATAACAACTTGCATTTTCCAATTACATCAATTTTAGAACCATTGTAATTATTTAAAGTGACTTTTTATTCAGTCAAACACTTGCCTCTTGAATTTAATTGCTTAAATTTAGGCAATGGCAACAAATTGCATTGAGCACCAGTATCCAACTTAACATATAAGTGTTTAGATATGTTTACTTTTAGTTTTTCAAACCATTCTGTTTTGTTTTTAAAAAATGGATTTTTATCTTCTACTGATCCTAAAATATTTTCATTATCATTATAATTCAATTCATTCTCTATATAATTCTGTAGACTACTAACACTTTTATTAGTACACATTTTAGAAAAGTGATTTTTCTTTTTACAGTAAAAGCAAATCTTATTATAAGCAGGACAGTTGTGGAACCTACATGGTTTTGAATTATTCGAGTTATTGAACTTAATTCCTTGATGATTAGGAGATGATTTAATATTTTGTTGCTTTTGTATTATATAAAATTTTCTCTTACAAGACTGACTTCTTTCTTCTGGAGGTGAAGCTTTATTCCGCTTTATCACTTCTATTTTACTTTCTTCAGTTAAAGTTTTCAACTGAACTTCTTCTAATTCAGCAGCTTTACACATTTTAATGCATTTCTCCAATGTTAAATGATCTTCTCTCAATAGCCTATCTTTATGATTTTTATTTAAAATTCCACTTATGATTCTATCCCTAATTAAACTATCTTTTAATTCTGCAAATCCACAGTTACTACTTAATTTCTTTAACTCTGTTAAGAAATCATCAAACGATTCACCTACATGTTGTGTTTGAGAGAAAAATATATGCCTATCAACACTTTCGTTTGCTTTCGGTATGCAGTAATTTTCGAAAGCTTCAATTACTTTGTCAACATCTTTCTTATCTTTCTCATTTAAATCAAAAGTATTAAACTTTTCTGCATTCCAGCGCTTCTTCACCAATAATATGCAATAAAATAGCTACTTTAATTTCAGGCGATTTAGTATGACCACCGGACGCTAACATATAAATCTGAAATTTTTGTTTCCATTTCTTCCAGTTTTCACTTATATTACCTTCAAAACTTAGGTTATTTGGTGGCTTTAATCCATCCATATTTAATTTAAGACTTTTGATAGTCTAAATATACGTATTTATAGCCACTTCAATGAAAATAAATAACTAACTTACCAACCACGAAGTTTCGATTTTGTTGTAAACAAATTCTAATCATATAGCAACACTGAGGATACTTTCAAGGTTATTCATAAATGACTTGCGTGGTTCTTCATAATTTTTTTTTAGTTGCGCCATGTAACATTTATTTATATGTTAGATAAGTGGAAAGTAAATATAACAAGATCAGCTACAGATTAGACAGACAGACAGACAAAGAAGACAGATGTCTTGTTTTGCACCCGCTAAGTCTTTCTGCACCGATGGGCGAAAAATCAAGCTAGGGTGCGAAGGAAAGGTACATAGAAAATGGGCAATTTCGTATTTCAGAGGAGAGTAAAAAGGAACTTCGTATATTTTATACGAGTTCTAAAGGCCAGGAAAAAAATATTTGACAAAATAAAATTAAAAAATAGATGGCCCAAAAGTAATGGAGAGGGGAAAAAAATAAAAAGGGCCTATAGAAAGAAAAGGAAATGAAGTAAGAAAATGTCCTAAATACGATTGTGTCTAAATAAAAGTATATATTAAGTAAGGTAACATATAGTATTGCGGTATCCAAGTATATTCATACTTTTTTTTGGCAAACAACATCAGACAAGATCATATAAAACCATACACAGTGCGAGAGCATATCAGCAAAATTAAATAAATAAATATCAGAATTTTTTTTTGGTTAATTATTTTTTAATCATTATATTTATTTAATAATTTGACCGTCATAGTTTACTATATATTTGTACTAGTCTAACAAGTTGAGGCACACTTTATTAGTATATGCTCATAACTCTAAGAGATGTATTCAAGGAAATATAAATTGATCTTCTTATTTTCTTTATTTGCGAACTGAAAGAAAAAACTGCAATTGAAAACAGTAAAACTGCAGCGTTTTATATTCATGATGCCCAAGATCCCCTTTCCCCTTCTCGAGAAATTCCTCAAAGGGGCCCAGATGGGGAGTGCTAACAGACGGTGTCTACTGATAAGGATAGCGTCACTACAGGTTACAGGAAAAACAAGCATATGATATAAAGCAATTTCTAACTATTATTTAATAGAGACTGTCAGAGGCCTAGGACCATAATAAATAAATTAATTTGAAGGCACTTCAATAATATATATTTGATTTAGTTTAGAGAAAAAAAGGCTGCTTATCTGAAAGCTCCTGTTTTCCTTCGGATTGCAGAAGAATGAACAGCGAGGAAGATGAGACACCTTTTGCACAGAAAAACTGTCACATTTGAGGGAACGCTTTACGGAGAGACGGGGATGCCCGATCTTTACCTTTTGGTTAACAGGCATAGTCCCACGCCCTCCTGTTTGTCTGTTTTTATCAGCTCCACCCCAGCCGAGGGAGCGGACAAGACAGTACCAGTACGGTCGCTGCCGAGCCTGATCCCAACCTGGGTACAATACCCGGGTTCTAGTCCTGTGAAGAATAAGGTACAATAGTACCTGATATTTTACCCCCGTGGTTGAGACTGCCTAAGTACAGATCCTAGCCAGTACTTCCCAGGAATAACACATTTGAGGGCAAGACACTTCGGAGAAAATTTTAAGACACTTCGGAGAAAATTTAAAAAAAATTTTTAAATTAATTAAGGCTTTTTTCCGGAAAACACACATAAAAATTTCGGAGCTGGGCCAAGCTGCTGTCTTCATCGTTTGTGATCACAGCGCCCTCTCTCAGCTACACATTATTCTACAAGTTACTACTAATGTTCTTTACAGTTACCGTTATCATAAATACTAAATTATAATTACATATGTGACACCCATCTTCACATCTATTCAGCTTTACTAAGCACACTCATTACACACACCTGGAAGAAACTATTTATTGTAAATGAACATAGCTCCCCCCCTTTTGACTACACTCACGGACTCATTTTAGGAAATTTTCTTACTTCTTTTCGTTTTCTTTATATGGGCCCTATTTATTTTTTTTCTCCATTATTTTTGGGCCATTTATTAGAAATTTTTTTTTTGGTGCCGTCTTTCTTTCATGGCCTTTCGAACTCGTATAAAATATGCGAAGTTCCTTTTTGCTCTCCTCTGAAATACGAAATTGCCCCCTTTCTATATACCTTTCCTTCGCACCTCAGCTTGATTTTTCGCCCATCGGGGCAGAAAGACTTAGCGGATGCAAAACAAGACTTCCGTCTGCTTTGTCTGTCTGTCATTCTGACGGAGTATAATGGACGGGCGGCTAAAACCCGCCGGAACTGAGGAAATTCTACCAATCAGAAAGGGCCGTTGCGCTGGGGGACTTTTGGCATTATCTTCTGTTCGCCAAACGCAATTTTTGTGCAAATCTGGTATACGAGATAGTATGCCTGACTTGTTATCGTAATGGTAACGTTTTGTTTACGTTATGGAAATCATGAGCGCTTCTTAAGTAGCAGCATTTAATTTTGTTTTGATTATTATTTTGAGGTACTCAAATAACTAAAATTACTATAGGGGTGATACGTCAATAATGTACAATATTAAAAAAAAAAAAAACTTTCCATCTCACTCTATTTGCTCTGTCGTTACCGAATAACCTTTTGATTTCCTCATACCCTTTATTTACTATTGATAAAAATTACTGTAGTGTAAAAAATGTCTTCATTCGTATATTTGAAATGGCTTGGTGATATCCAGGTTCTCATTATTTAATGTACTGCATTGTAATAAAAATATATATTTTAACTAGCAGATATTAGAAATCTCTTTTTTTTTATTGGAAGTGTTTTTCTGTAATGCAAAATTTTACTAACAGAAGCTCCTACTGAAATCTAGAAATTCAGAGAATCAGTGTATTAAAATGCAAACATTGGATAGCTCATAAAATTTCAGCTAACCCATTAACTCCCAAAAGAAAAAATAATTGAGAAATTAACATGAAACTTGTTTTATGCATTATTTTCTCCTAAATAATTCTGTTTCATTTCGTTGTGTTACATAAAAATAAAGATATAATTTTTCAAGTCTTGCAAAAATGCAGCATTAGCACAATCAATAGGTTTTTATTCACTGCAAATCTGTGGAACATTTTACATTCTATATTACACTGTGTATGTTGCTATATCCAACTTTTTTTTTTTATTGTCAAGACTTTTCTGAGTGATATGCTCTAATTTATCAGCTTTACTAGTGTTCACAGTTTATAATTACAGGATCATACGTCTTTAATCTGCAATTTAAATTTAGTTTGCTTACGATTGCTGTAAATGTTTATGATTTCAGTGGCATATTGTAATCCCTAGCAGAAAAGTTTTCTTGAGATTCCATATTTTTTATTTTTTTTTATTTATTTTTTTGTATCAATAAAACATTACAATAAAAACAGCTCCCACCATTGGATTCTTATAATTTCTATTTTCTAAGAAGCAACAAATTTTATCCTGCAACATACACATCTACTGCCTATGTTCTTATAATTTGCTATCATTGACTGTGGAACTGCGATGAGTTTTCACAATTCTGTATTTTTTCAATAAAGATGTAAACATGAAAAACTAAATTTGTTGTTTTTTGGTAAATAAATTTTTCGTACTCTTAAACTAGAACATCTATAAAAATACTTCAGTTGATAAACAAATGCACAAATTTTTTGCTTGAGTTTTATACTGATGGTAGTAAATGAGAATGTTGTCTTATTTGCTTCATTGATTATTACAAAGGATAGAAACAGTATCTTCTTGAGAGAAAGAACACTTTCATGAAGTATATTTAAAACAAAATGACTCCTGTTCATGTAACATATGAAAACATTCCTATGAAACTAGCCTGTCCACTAGGGTTCAAACTACCATTGCTCCACAGTCTTATCTACTCGGCTGCTGATGAATATACTAAGATAGATAAAAGAAACCATAATTTTTCTCTGTGTGAAAGCTTTTTGCCCATTTTATCGAAGGTTTCTCACTTTATTCCGTTGCTGAAGTTTTGGATAAAGTTACCATTATATGATGTATCATCATTATTTCTTCATACAAAACTGATTTGGCAACTACTTTTTTTTTCATTTGGAATAATTATTCATAGTGGCATAATAACTGTATAAAAAGGACTCTGTTTATAATTGTTATCCTCCAATTAATAAATTAACATCATTCATCCAATTAATAAACATCATTCAGTTTATTATACCATTGTTTATAGGAGTATGTATGTAAAAGAGTCAAAAGTTGGCTTTGTGACAAACGAAATTTTAACATTCATTTATTGCTTTACATTGGCTTACACTAATGTTGTGTTTTCACAATATCTAACATGTTAAACAACAAGTCTATTTTACTAGGTTTCCAATGGCCAATGCAATATTTAATTTGTTAATGCATTACTGATGAAATGTTAAATGAAATAGAAACATACAACTGAAATATTCTATCCTCAGGTTATTTTTGGGATTATGCATATGATGCCTTGGGAAAAAATATTTTAAAATATAGTATTGACAAACTTAAAATTGGCATTTGTTAAGAATTTAAAGATATTCATACTATGCTGCATAATCTGATGTATTTACCAATATATATTAAATTGTAATTTACTTATCTATATAAAATTTTGATTAAAATATCCAGGGGTGAGCTATGAAAATATTAACAACAAACTCACACTTTAGTTTATAAAAATAAAATACCAATTTATAATTAAATGTTTTAATTTTTACAAAAAAATAGGAAATACAAATAACTGCACATGAAAAAATTTTAACTAAAAAATATTGTCTAAAGTTCATTACATGCACGATTCATGCAAGAAGTTACCATATACTGCTTTCTTCTCTCACCTCAGATGATCTTTTATAAGGTTTCAAGAACCAAACAGAGATTTTTGAAAAGTTTTTAAATTCTTATAAAGCTTTCCCCATTTTAAAATTGTCTTTCAATCTCAAAAGCCATCTCAATGAAAACCCCCAAATAATTAATTTTTATTTCATGCTTTAATGTAAAATTTGTTAAAGTATGGTTACAACATGCAAGCCATTTGTTTTTCCTGGAACAAATAATAAGCAAACAATAAAGAACATGGGGTTTGCAATCTGGAGACAAATTTAACAAAGGCTCATGCAAACCTCCTATAGTTCACCACTGAAGCTATCATAATGGTCTTTTTTACCTCTTTTAATATTGCAAAAATCTAATGTTACAAGTATTAAGAATAGGCTAAATAGATTTTACTTGTATATATTAGACCTATATTTGAAGATATCTAGAGAAATTTTAAGACACTTTCAAATCAGAGTAAATGTCAAGCAAGTTCCTTTCCATTGTAGAACTGACAATAATAAAAAAGCTGATTTCCTCAAAAAGAAGGAACAAACCTGATAAGAGCATTAGTTTCCACTTTGTAAAACTTTTAACAAATTTAATTTGTAGATTTTTCATGCAGAATCATTGCAAACATGTAATAAAAAAATGTCGAATGCTATTTGTTTGAACAAATCCACCTGTGATTCCAGATTCTCAAAAACATATAGTAGTTGACACAAAATTGAAAATTTTGACAGACCATGAATTTAAAGATTAAAATAAATAAAAAAGCTTATATTGATGCAGAGTTCAAATAATTCTTATCAATTTCAAGGATTATCTAATATATGCGCTTTAAAAACCTGGAAATAAAAACCTTTTCTCAATTTTTTTTACTGAAGAAGATTGTTTCTTTACTGAGAAGTTAATTCTTAAAACTGACACAAGATTTTATGCTAAGCTGCTATTTTTGCCTTATATTAATTTTATATGTTTTTTTTTTTAAGTATGACATACTTTTATCTGCTCTTGAATGTCAGCAATATTAATTTTTTTCAGACCACAGAGTATATCAAAATAAAGTATTTTGGAAGTAGATTTAAGTTTAAAACTATAAATTCTAATAGTATTGGAAGTCACTTTACAATATGTACCTACAAATGTTTTGATACATGCATATTTGGTTATATGATACCTATCTCCATACTACTTGATAGAGTACTCTAGTTGAGCTGCTTTTGTAATACCTACAAGACACAGAACAATTTCACTAGCATGATGGTCTCTAGAGCCATCGCAATTTTGTTTTGCAGATCAGGTATAGTATTACATGGTTATGACACAAATACTTTGTTCTTCATTTAATATTTTATGGCGATCATCAGACTAGATAAACTCAGTAAAATGTGTCAAAAAGCACATGCTTGGATTTAAACCTAACTATCAGCATTCAGCAGTCTTATCACTCATAGGCCTCTTTTTCAAATGATTATGAACTGCATATATATATATAATATGTAATACATTGTAAAGAAGATTTTCACATTGTACATGCCTCATGTTATGCTACTGATATTTTTTCTAAAAATCTATTTGTTACGTGGATTAATCCTTTACACACTTTTGATGTTTGTAAAAGTATTGCATATAGTCTTTTCTGACAAAACATTATTAAGAAAATCAAATATAAATTCATTACTTTAATTACACTAAGTTTCAAATATAAAAATTGGAAGGCTTTTCTAACATATTATGTACATTTCTCATGTGTTGAAACTGGGAGAGAATTCCAAATGTTATTAACTAAATAAATAATTTTAAAATTATATATTAATCTTTTAAAAAATACAATATACTTGAGATTTTTAGAATCAAATTTATTCAATGTGTTAAATTTCTTCAAAACCAAATATCAAAATGCAATACATTTAAAAAAAATTTTTAAAAATCAAATTATATTTTGTTAGTATTTAGGAACTTTCTGAAAAAAATATAAGCTTGAGGGCTTTGGTTCACTAAATTTCGGTCCCTAATATTAAAAAAAGGTAAAGCAATGTATCTTCCACACAGTAAAAGTTGAGAAAGACTTTTACATGTGCATTTGTTACTTGATGATCAGAAAATAAATGCTCCCTGTAATTTTCAGTGTTACAGAATGAAGTGGAACGTTCGAAGATTCATACCAGAGAATAATTTTTGGTTTTTAAGATACCACACGGTAAAAAGACGCGGGGATTCATTAGTACACTTTTTTTTAGCTTAAAATTTTATTACACAGTTCACATGAGAATCCTACGAATTTTACATATTCACTCTGTTGCCTTTCAATACAGGTTAAAGTTAAAAAATCATTACAAATCCAAACGAAAAATATACAATCAGGAGATGTACGAAAAGTTCTGCACCAGCGGAAAATGACTCAAAAACAAATCCTTTAATGCTTGGCATTAAAAATTGGTCGCCAAAAAGGGTCTCCGGCGGTGGCTTATTCTGATTGGTTGAATTTCTTCAGTTCCCGGCGGGTTTTAGCCGCCCGTGTATAATGGTCATTCCTATTAGTCATTCCTATTCCAATCTCGAATAAACCGCATCGTACTGCAAATGCGAGTAACGAAATGAATTTCTGAGTACGGACTCGGTACTTCGAGTCAACCTTTGTGTCCTTTACTCGGTAATGAATACATGCAGCCACTTTTGTGCGAGAGGTTTGTAAAAAAAGTCGTATAGACGAATACGTGAACAACACCTCGTTTGAAATGAGTTTCAGGCCAAAAACTGATGGCAAATAACTACTGAAGAAGAAAAGTGGCAGACAACGTCGAAAATAACTCGCTCGGAATATTTCCTGTAAGCATTTTGTAATTTTTAAGGGTTTAATCCATTTCATATGTAATTTCAAGCAATGAATGAAGAAACTAAATGAGTGCTAGATTGGCAAATCATGTTAGTACAAAATATAACAAACAAATTTTTCATGAAATGTGTACCTGGAAATCATTTCGTATCACATGTGCATGCATCATCTACTTTGCTTAATTCTGAGCATTGCCCTGAATTGTAACATCTCCCAGGATGTCATGAATAAGTTATAAATTGTCTATTATATTTCCAAAGTGACACTGCCAGTTTTTTCAATATATTTGAATCGAACGTGTATTCGAAAATGTTACGAGGAGAAAGAACTTAAAAGAGCTCATGCCAACACAAAAACCTCACGTACGTGAGGTAGGTAAATGTCATTTGGACAGGAGTGGGAAACGAACCTGCATTTGCTTCTATATGCGGGATGTGGTGCAATCATAATGTGAGATATCTAATAAATTATTTGTCGATATCTCTAGTTTCAAAGTCCATGTGCTTATCCACTTAAAAGAGAAATCTGGTATATGTGATGTGCAACAAGTTATTTAGCCTAAAGTGTTATTTCATATCTCAAATGCATATTGCAACAGGAAAGAAAATTCAAGTGTGATGTATGTTGCAAGTCATTTAGACGCTATGTTTCTTTAGACAAATATCTGCATGAATATACAGGAGAAAAAACTCCTGTGTAGGGTATGTAAAAATTCATTTAGACAGAGAATTTTTAACAGGAATATGTTTATTCACGCAGGAAAGAAACTTCACATATGTGAACTATGTAACAAGTCATTTATGCGAAAAAGTAATTTAAACAGCCATGTACTTATTCACACAGGAGAGAAACCTCATGTGTGTGAGGTATGTAACATGTCATTTACTCAAAAAGTTCATTTAAACAGACATATACTTATTCATACAGGAGTGAAACCTCATGTGTGTGAGGTATGTAACATGTCATTTACTGAAAAAAGTAATTTAAAGAAACATATACTTATTCATACGGGAGAGAAACCTCACATATGTCAGGTATGTAACAAGTCATTTACTCAACAACCACATTTAGTTAGACATATGCTTATTCATACAGGAAGTAAACCTCATGTGTGTGAGATATGTAATAAATCATTCGCTGAAAAAGGTGATTTAAGGAAACATATACTTATTCACACAGGAGAGAAACCTCATGTGTGTGAGGTATGTAACAAGTCATTTACTCGTAGAGCTCATTTAAACAGACATATACTTATTCACACCGGAGAGAAACATCATGTGTGTGAGATATGTAGCAAATCATTTAATCTAAGAGAATTGTTAAACAGACATCTGCTTAATCACACGGGAAAGAAATCCCATGTGTGTGAGATATGTAATAAATCATTTGCTTACAAATGTAGTTTAAACAACCATATATTTATTCACACAGGAGAGAAACCTCATGTGTGTGAGGTATGTAACAAGTCATTTACTCGTAAAGCTCATTTAAACAAACATATACTTACTCACACAGGAGAGAAACCTCATGCGTGTGCGTTATGTAATAAGACATTTGCTCAGAAAAGTGGCTTTAAAAACCATGTACTTATTCACACAGGAGATAAACCTCATGTGTGTGAGGTGTGTAACAAGACATTTGCTCAAAAAAGTGATTTAAAAAAGCATATGCTTATTCACACTGGAGAGAAACCTCATGTGTGTGACGTATGTAACAAGTCATATACTCAAAAAGGTTCTTTAAACAAACATGTGCTTAATCACACAGGAAAGGAAACTCATGTTTGTATGGTATGTAATAAGTCATTTACTCAAGAATCTAGTTTAAGAAAGCATATGGTTATTCACACTGGAGAGAAAGTCAATGAATCGCATGTGTAACAAATCACCTGGGTGACAGGAGATTTGAAAAAACTCATGCCTACACATAGGAAGGCTAATTTTTTTTTTTGAAAAGTTGGATTAATAAGAACATTTGCTTATGTGTATAGGAAAGACGTGTCCATGGTCTTTGCAAGAGGTGTGTTCAACTTGTCATTTTGTCTTAATTTTGGAACTACTCTTATATCAGTCCCCGGTTGGCGACAAATTTCTCGCCAAACATTTTTGGCGAGAAACTCCACGACACGCCATTACTGTCTAAATTTTTTGTTTACATTTCGGACTCTAAGCCTAAAATGTCTGCAAAAACCACGTTTCTACACACAATTTACGCTATAAGTCCGAAATAAAAACAAAAAATTTACATAGCAAAAGTGTGAAGTTTCTCACCAAAAATGTTTGACGAGAAACCATGTACACAGCGATCTGTTTTAACTTTAAAAAACATCAGAGAATTGCAGAATTCGTGGCACTGCACTGAAATAATCACATAGCTCTGACCTCGCTAAAATAAACTAAAATAACAATACATTTCCACAAAAATATACTTCTACCAGCACACCAGTGAATAAATCATTCATTATTAATAACATAATTCCCTTAAAAACCATGTAGCTTTAAAAAACATCAGAGAATTGCAGAATTAATGGCACTAAGCAGAAATCATGACATTCTGCAAACCTCGCTAAAATAATAATAATAAATTTAAAAAAATATATACTGTAAGCATAAACACAAACCGTGAAGAAATAATTCATTAATAACACAATCATCTTAAATACAATATTCATTAAATACATTACAAAATGCATTAACCTTCCCTGAAATACACGATTAAAAGCATAGCTTCACTTACCATTCAAAATTCTTTCGGACTTACGACACGTCATGCTCGGCTTCAAAAATCCTCACCAAAAATGTTTGATGAGAAACCATTTAGAAAGCGACTGGCTTTAACTTAAAAAAAAAAAAAATACCCTACACACAGCCGTGAACAAAAGATTCATTAACTACACCCATATCGTACCGTCTCAAACTAAACTTATCCCCTACACAATCCATAATGCGCGGCTGAAACTTTTCAACCACTTCCTTCAATCTAAGACACTCCCGCCGAAAACCAGCACAGAACACATATCGCCACATTTGGCGACCACATATATCCGGGGAGCAACCGGGGACTTATATCAGAGTAGAGCCTTAATTTTTAATAAATCATTTGTTTCCAGAAAAGGAAAACCTGATGTTTGCAAGATAAGGCACAAGTTATTTTAAAGTGTTCCTGATTTAAAGGACCATTTTCTTATCCTTGGTATTTAATTAGTAATGAAAGTTTTAAAACAGCATATCCGAATAATGAAAAGTTAGACACTGACTATACTGTTCTGAATAAGGAAATTTTATGGATGTCGCATTCCTCCTATTCAGGTAGTGTTATGAATTGCTTGAAAGGCAAAGCACCCGTTGGCGCCGTTGCAGTTTTACTCCACCACACTTACTAACAGTTATTGATGTTGATGATAAGCGGTGTAAAGTTATTAAACACATCTAAGTAAGCTGCGTAAATGTGATATTTAGTTTATATAATCAAAAGAAGTTAAATTATAAATGAGATAAATTCAAGTTAGCAGAGAAAACAATATATTAAACATATGGATATAAAATTAACCAGATAAATTTGATATACGAAAATAAATTTGTATTAAATTAAAATTAGCATTTTTAAAAATACGTAAAGCTTAATGGAAGTGAAATAATCGTGTAACAATGAACCCATTTCTTGGCAAAGTTATCTATTTAATCAAAAAAATTAGTAAAATTCCTATATGAATTTGAATATCTTTCGATATTATAAAAATCCAAAGTAGTGTGGATGTTAACGTTGTAGTTTCTAAGGAAATTATAAAAGCATAAAATCAAAAAGCTACTTTTATAATTAATATCCTCATTGCATAATTTCAAAGTACTTCCAAAATTATGAAAATCCATTATCAAATGAATGAAATCCACAAATGTTCTCATTTAAAAAGAAACAAAATTGCACATATTTTTCTCAGACTTATATTTTTATTTTATAAATGTATTGCACAAAGAAATCAACATATTCACTTTAAATTTGACATATTAATTTTTATTAAGACTTTCTTTCATGTAACTCATAACATGAATGAAGGAACTTATTATTCAGTGCTTTTCAACTGATATGCAGCTCATCAGCAGCCAAACAATAAAGCAACTGAAGTCTGGTAGTTTGATTAACCAAGCAGATGGGCTAGCAGCATGATATTCCCGATATGTAACATGGATGCAACCCAGTTCTCCTTGAAGGCATCCTTCCGGAAGCACTTCCGCAAAGCGCCCGTTGGCGCTTCGGCAGAGAACCCGTTCGCGCCTTTGCGGTCGCCAAGCTCACCAACGGTTGATCGACGTCGACGATGAGCGGCGTACGGTTATTAAACACATGGAAGTAAGCAGCGTAAAGGTGATATTTAGTGCATATAATCAAAATAAGTTAAATAATAAATGACATAAATTCAGGTTAGCAGAGAAAACAATATATAAAAGCATATGGATGTAAAATTAACCAATTAAACGTGATATACGAAAATACATTTGTATTAAATTAAAATAAGCACGGAAAACAATATATTAAGCTTAACAGAAGTGAAATAATAATCTAATAACGAGATCTTTGTAATAATGAACTCTTTTCTTGACAAAGTTATCCATTTAATGGAAAAAAATTAGTAAAATTCGGATCTGTCTTTGAATATCTTTCAATATTATAAAATTTCAAAATATTCCTGTTTTTAACAGTGCAGTTTCTAAGGAAATTATAAAAGCATAAAATCAAAAAGTACTTTTATAGTTAATATCTTCATTGTATAATTTCAAAGTACTTCCAAAACTATGAAAATCCATTATCAACACATAAATGAAATCAGAAAATATTCTCATTTTAAATAGAAACTTAATTGCAACTATCTGATTACATGAAAGTTTTTTTTAGTAATAAATTATGTTCTTCTCATACTTATTATTATTTTTTTATATATAAATGTACTGCCCAAAAAAATAAAAATATTCGTGTTTCCAATTATCACTCACCCCCTCTCATGATTTTCTTCCGCGAACAAGCATCTGTCTCCGAAAACTTCACTAATTATATGAATATGTTTGTATCTATTCATTGTTAAAAATTCATAAAAATAACGTGAAAATCCGAAAAAATAAGAAATATGTGAAGAAAAGTTTAAATCTGTAAATGCGAACATCGAAGGTGGTAATTGAACTGACGGGTTACCAGGTGTGAACTATTATCATATTTATGTGAATTACGTGAATTGTATATATCTATTATATAAACATTTAAAATGTTTATTTTAGCATTAATTATCAGTAATAACATGTTTATGGACAGCATTTCTTCTTTGATTATACTGTTCAATTTATTTTTGATTTTAATTTCACTTTTAAATTTTCTCACCATAATTTTATCAAAGAAGTCTTTCAAAATTTAGCCACAATTTCACTCGGTCAAATCTGACAGTGTAGTTAACAGATGCAACATAAAAACTGTGTGAAATATGAGTCGCTAAGGGTGTATGCATTAGGTATTTTCGTGTTTGTTTATTGCATGCTTACGAGTTCATAAGAAGACTTATCTGAAGCAAATGTGGTACAAGCAGTGACATTGAGATGTTTATTCACATATAACCGAGAGCACAGCTTTAATTAGCTCTGCAAGTGTTAAAATATCCTAGCTTTTAAAAACTTCATTACATTTAATGTGAAATTAGTTTCTTTTTCGTTTTAAGAATAAAAAGGGTTTGTGTGTTTATTTAATTTGATGTGCAAAGCTTGTGAGGGCTAGCTGAAAAAGGCATGCTTCAGGGTAAATAGGCTTAAATTTATATTCACTTAAGGAACTTACAATCACTTATTAAATTCACTTTACATTCACTTATTTAACTACGAAAATGGTCACACACAATGGTAAGAGAAAAGGAGACTTGGTCAGTCTGTTAAATTTGCCTCTAATTTCCAAGCCCATGGGTCTTTTTTTTTTTTTTCTTGCTAGTTTACTCACTGAAACATGTCACTCACAATGTTTCTCTGACAATAAGTGTTGTAGATTTAATGGCAATATCCTTAAATGGAAAACTTTAAGAAAACTTAATCCTAAACCTTATGTAAAAAATTTTTTTTAAAGTCATCGTTCCGCATAGATCCTCCGAGATCAATTTATACGAGAGAAAAACATAATGTTCCGTAGCTTAGGTTGCATGAATTTATTTTCTGTTTTATATAATATCTGTAATATTTTGTAATTTTTTCTGTAATATTTAATTCTCTGTATAATATTGTCAACTTAAATTTTACCTTTCTTTTATACTTTTAAGACATTTTTGTTTTTATTCAGATAATTTGTATTTTTATTTTTTTCTAAGAAGTGAAACATTTAGTTAGACACTGATACTTTTTTTCATAACATAAAGTACAAGGACCTTTGTTAAATTTAAATTGTAGCTTAAACAGCCAGTCCATTCACTGAATTTAAAACTGAGACTGAATTATTAGGTTATCATTCGAGTACCGAGGTAAGGAATATCTAATCTCTCCTTTTTTTTTTAAGCGTTTTGGCAGGGTACTACTCGTTAGGTGTGTTTTCTATGATTTATATAAAATATTAATATTTCTATTACTCTTGTCTTTTTTCATTTCTAAGTGCTTTGCTTGTTGATATTCTCAAAATTATATCTGATAATTAGTGCTGTTATGTATATAATAGATAGAAATACAATAGACAAAAATATAATAGATCATGGGTGGCCAAACTTTATGTCAGTGAAGGCGACAAGTAGATTTCCCAAAAGTCAAAACTATATATTTACATCGTTTTAAAAGTTGTGAAATAGGTTTCAAACAGCAAGAACTGTCCGATTCCAAACAACAATCTCATGACAGTCTTATTTCGATAAGAGCCATGCTCAAACAGCTGAAAGCATTTTATGTTAAAACAACTGCTTGCCTTTTTCATAAGATATTTGATAATACTAATAATATTCACCAGTACTCAAATTTGCTTCAGTATAATAAAACTAGAACATTATATATTTCATTATTTTTCAAGAGTCATTTGAACTTAGATTCATTACACAAGTAGTGGTTTGCTAATTTTGATGAGCCTGGGGATTCATGAAAATATTCTGTCATCCTAGAGAATCAATAATATTTTTTATTTCAATTTAATCATCTATTGTGTGTCACACTTGCCATCCTATCAAAGGTTATTGTTAGAAAACCATTAAGAATTTATCATCTCATTAAAATTTTATGCCATTAATGTTGATTTATTCTCATTATTTTAGATAACAATAACCTACAATAAAAATAAAAACATTAATTAATTATTTAAAATGAATGCTTTTGCAGCCCACGAAATAAAAATATTTTGGCGATTGGAAATGTCATAGTTCTGTTTGCTTAACGCTATGTTAACAGCTGTGTTTCCAATTATCATTCACCCCCTCTTGCCATATTTTCTTCTGCGTACTATCATATGTTTCCAAAAACTTCATTAATGATATGAAAATGTTTCTATCTATTGTAAAAAATTCATAAAGAATAAGGGGAAAATCTGAAAAAATAATAAGAAATATGTGAAGAAAAATTTAAATCTGCAAATGTGGTAAACGAGGGTGGTAATTCAACAAAAATCACTGTAAGAGCAATGATTGCAACCTTCGAACAAGTGAGTCGATTGATTCCGACAGGTTGCCAGGTTTGAAGTATTATCATTATGGTTGGTAGTGTTTGCATTTACCAGATGCTTTGCGGAAGAAATCCCACTTAAAATGTTCAACATTTTCATTTGAATGGATATTTCATTCACATTTTGCACTGTAATTCACTTTTCATGACATTCTAAAAAAGTACAAGATATGAAATATGTTCTTTTGTGGTAACTTTAATGCTGTAAGGTTTAGGTATTCTTCTCATCCTCATTAGATTTTGGAACTCCCTTTGTAATGTTGAGAATGCTTAGGATTTAAATTTTTGCAAGCCTATGCATTCAAATCATTATATCAAGAAATATATATATTATATTAAGAAAATATATAAGCAAGAAAATATATAAAGATGTTGTTATATCAGGAAAATACTTCAACATTAATTTTCAACTATCTTCTTGATGCCACTATGCAGCTTGTAGTGTCTTTGAAAGAAATGAAAATTTGTGTAAGGTTTTTTTTTTTTGTGGTACTTATGTGTTAATGTAGCCTCCTTCTTACAAGTTGCCATATTTTCAGTATGCCAATTTTTGGCAACCATGTACATAACTATTTTTCCAGCTACCATGCTTATAACAATCCTTCAATCAGGCAACTCTGCCATTTTATGTGCATTGTTTTTTGTTGTATTCTGAAGTCCAACAGTTTTTATAAATAAATCATAATATTTTTTGCCCTAAATATAGTTTTAAAATGTAACGTTTGGAATTTGTACCCAATGCACTACAAAAACACGCAGTTAGGGAGAAAATTTTCTGAATGGAACAAGGAAATGCTTTACTTCAATAGCCATGATGCTGCACATATCTAATTCACAGCAATTCTCCAGTGTTCTTTTAAACCAAAACAGATCACTCTGTACATACCTAAAAGAAAAGTACAAAATAATTACAGAAAGATTTGAAGGAGAATGTAAGTGTTTTATTATTTTAATGCCTTGCATATTTAATAATTCAAATTCTTATTTTCCAGGATATTTTTGTTTCATATAGTGATAATGCTTACCAACTTGCAATAAATATCAACAGTTTGGGAATCTTTCTAAAATTAAGTTGCAAAAACCACTATCTTGCACCCGATAAGTAAATTTTGGCATTTCATGTGTAAAAAAATAAAAAAAAAATTGTGCTAATATCATTGCATTAAAACATAAGTACCTTTTTTCTTGCTCATGGGTTCATGAAAATTTGTCAGATATGTTTATACTTATTACTCGCTGTTCATTGTGTACTATTAAGTGTTCAATTTTTACATTTGATTCTGGTGAAATCTGCTAGCTTTCATGTTACCACCTTCAAATTCCTCTTCTTCAAAAACTCTGAAGAATGATTATTTCAAGGCAGGAATAAATTGGGTTTACCGCTTCATGCGTCGTAAAAATTTGAGAGTTCGCAGCAGAACGACAATGTGTCAGGCTGTTCCAGACGACGTAGATGAAAAAAAAAAAAAACTTCTTACAATGAAAGTTATTGCAGAAGGGAAGTATTCCCTAAAAAATATTATAAATATGGACGAAGTTCCATTAACATTTGATTGCCTACCGAATCACACTGTCGATACTTGTGGAGTAAAAACAATATCAATAACAACAACTGGTCAAGAAAAGACCCAATTCACAGTGATGCTCGCTTGCTGTGCTGACGGCACAAAGTTGAAGCCACTCTTAATCTTTAAGAGAAAAACAATTCCCAAGGAAAATTTTCCTCGAAGCGTCATAATACGGTGCAATGAAAAGGGTTGGTGCAACGAGGACATTCTGCTCGATTGGTTTCAAGAAGTTTGGAAGAAGAGAGAAGGTGCCTTTTCAATTTCAAAGGAGTGGAAGAAGAGAGAAGGTGCCTTTTTCAATTCCATCCGATCGGGATTTATAAAAGCCAGGATTGTTAGTGAAAGCGAGGAAATCACTGACAGTGAAGATAGTGATGCTAAAAATGAACTTTCGGACACTCTTCCCGAAAATATATTAGAACTGTTTAATTCTGATACCAATGAATCAGACTTTGAAGGTTTTCGTGAATGTAGTAGAATGTGTGATTAATTAGTAAGCACTGTTTTTTATTTGTATTTAGCGTTTTATTTCTGAAGGTATATTAGTAAGTAAGTAAGTACTTTTTTTCTATTTATACGTAATTCTTTGTTTCTAAAATACATTAATATTACCGTATTAAAAAAACGTAATTTCGGACGTATAGTCCACGGACTATCTGACGATTTTTGAAAATTTTTTTATATAAAATCGTGTCAGTGCGAAATTACGGTATTTATATTTTCTGTTTTCCTAAGAAGTGAAACATTTAGTTAGACACTGATACTTTTTTCCTAAGATATAAAGTACGAGCCTTTTGTTTAATTCAAACTGCAGCTTAAACAGCCAGCCCATTCACTGAATGTAAAACTGGGACTCAATTATTAGGTTATCATTCCAGTCCTGAGGTAAGAAATAACTAATCTAAGAATGTGAGTGCTTTGTTTTTTTAATGGCTTTCTTATTTAATAATTCAAATTCTTATTTTCAAGGATATTTTCTCTTCATATATTAATAATGTTTACCAACTCGCAATAAATATCAACAGTTTGGGAATCTTTCTAGAATTATGTAGCAAAAACCACCATCTTGCACCCGATAAGTAAATTTTGGCATTTCATCTGTAAAAAAATAAAAAAAAAATTGTGCTAATATCATTGCATTATAACATAAGTACCTTTTTTCTTGCTCATGGGTTCATGAAAATTTGTCAGATATATTTATGCTTATTACTCCCTGTTCATTGTGTACAATTAAGAGTTCAATTTTTACATTCGATTCTGTTGAAATCTGCTGGCTTTCATGTTACCACCTTCAGATTCTTCTTCACAAATTCTGAAGAATGGTTAAATATTTCATCACCATGTGCATGCCGTAGCTTGTAAGTGCATTGCATTCAACTTGGCTTTTCTTAACTTAAAATTTTAGTTCTGTGGTTAGACGTGAATATGTTTCTCAACTCAGTAAGCTTTGAATCAATTTTTGTATATATACATGTTGTAAAAAAATCCCATATGCGTAAATATAGAGAACTGCATTTGGAAAATATCTTTTTATGAATTTCAGAAAGATTTACTTATTAAATATGTCTTTAAGAAATATTCTTTTTTTTAATGATTTTAAATTTTCAAGGACACACACTTCTTTATGTATCTACTAACATTTATCTACTAGAGTAGAATCTAATAGTTATATTAAAATTAAGCTTAAAATTGCTTTGAAATTCATTGAGAAAGCATGGCGAACTATTCCTTTTATAATGCAACTTTGCAATATCGAAAAATCTCTGAAACAGGACTCTTAACAGAAATAAAAATTTCTGATGTGGCAAAATTATATTCTTAACAGAATATAATTGAACCAGATCATTTTTTAATTTTGTTTCATGGGACTGACTGAAGTAATTGCATCTGTTTCAGTCAGCTTGTTTTATTTAATAAGTCTTAATGCCTTCTTTTTTATTAATTATAGCTGTAAATATTTTTTAACATTAATTACAGCCTAAAAGCTGAAGAAATAAATGTATTGAACTTAAGGGGATATTTAATTATAAGAGTTCAAAGATTTGTAGTGTGAAAGTTTGCAATTGCATGTTTTAAATACCTTTTAGATATTTGAAAACATTATTTTAATTTAAATAAAATATTAACTAATATCTGAATAAAAAGTATTTTATGGATTGAATGTTGAATATGCATATAAGAAGTATGTTGTGGAATGTCTGTTGCCAGTGCCACTTGATACAAGTTCTTAAAAATTAACTTTTACTGAAATAGCTCTAGATTTACTTAATAATTTATTTTTAATACTAAGTACATCAAGTGTAAAAATACAGAATTTTTTCAAAACTTCTCTAAAGGGAACTGAAGGGGAAAATGAGCAGAGTCAGAATATATAATTAATCAACATTTTAATTAAACAGATGGACGTTTACAAATTAAGGACACACACAGTAGAAAAGCAAAACGTAGAAGCAAATGCAACGTATGCATTCAATGCAACTGCAGAGAGATAGTGTTATCACATGACATCACTGCTCTCGCATTGATAAGAGCCAAATGCGCCAAGATAAGCCAAGAGCTGTAAGCTAAACCAAAGAACCTCTATGTAAAGAAGGAAAGGCTCCATAGACGTAATGTAAATCACTTTGTCTGCAACGCCGCTACAAAGAAAAGGGAACATTCGCCAAGGGATTTGGCAACGGAATCTTTTGGCGAGAATTTCCCCTCTGTGATGTGCCGGTTCTTTAGTACCTAGCCGACATTTTCCCCCTCCGCGACGTGTATAGGAAATTGAGGAACACGGGTTAAGATGAATCGTTCTTTGACTTGTTGCGATAATTTAAACTCGGAAATGATGAAATATTAGGTGAAGTTTCACTTTCACTGGCTGTTGAACTTCCATTGTCCATATCGCTACTGGAAACCAAAGAACCTATTCTTTGTTTAAACTTTTGCTAAACGTAACGGTTGAACCTGTCCAAACCAACTTCGACATTCAGCTTCGAGCTTTGGCGCTTTTTGGCGACAGATATTTCACGCATGCGCAGTTGTTTCCCTTTTCGTTAGAAGGGAGCCACTTCTGCTTCTGCGAAGTTTTCCTTCTTAACAGTACATATTCTTTGGCTAAACGACGCATTATTATTCCTACAATCCCCCTTTCGACGTTTAGCTAAAAAAAAAATTAGTATAACAAAAACACACTAATCATTTACAGTCATTCCAGTTAATTTACAACAGTTAGAATGTTTAGAAGCAGTCAATGCTTTTGTCAGTATATCAGCAAGCATTTTCTTCGTTGGGACATATTTAACGTCTATTTCATATCTCTCATAAGTCTCACGTACGAAGTGATGTCTCATATCAATATGTTTAGTGCGTGAGTGGTAAACTGAATTTTTCGTAAGCTTTTGTGCACCTTGGTTATCACAATATACGATGGTTGGTATTCAATATTAAAATTTAATTCTTTAAGAAAACGACGTAAATAAACTGCTTCCTTAGCACTCTCTGAAAGACTGATGTACTCTGCCTCAGTACTTGATATTGCAACAGTTTGTTGTTTTCTAGATTCCCAAGTGATGGAATTTCCGGCAAGTTTGAATAGATAACCTGTATAGGATTTTCTAGTATTAACATCAGATGCCCAGTCCGCATCGGTGTACCGTACAAGCGTTTTTCCAGTCTTCTGAAATTTCAGACAATAATTTTTAGTTCCTTTCAAATATCTAAGGACACACTTTGCAGCCAACCAGTGTAATTTTCCATATTTATTATTAAATTGGCTCAGGTAACTAACAGCGTATGTAATATCTGGTCTAATAAACACAGAAAGATACATCAGAGGACCAATTAGACGGCGATAAGATACACTGTTCATTTCTTCCTTTTCACTTTCAGGACATATTTCTTTACTTAATTTTACACTAGGATCTAAAGGAGTTGCTACTGGTTTTGCATCTTGCATATTAAACTTTTCAAAATGTTATCAACATATTTCCGCTGAGATAAACTAATAGAATTATTATTTATATCTTGATTAAATTCTATTCCAAGACAATAATGAAGTTTGCCTAAATCTTTAACTTGAAATTCTTTAGAAAGATAATCTTTAAGCTCAGCATATAAATCACAGTTATTTGTTGCTATTATTAAATCATCTACATATAAAATTAGAATTAACTCACCTTGAGATGTTTTCATCTTATAAACACATTTGTCTGATTGTAATGGTTGTAATCCAAAATGCTTAAGTTTTTTGTCTAATTTTTCATACCACTGTCTTCCATTTTGTTTCAAACCGTACAGAGATTTTTGCAAAGCATAAACATAGTCAGGTTTACTTTGGTCTTCAAAACCTTTAGCTTGTTCCATGAAAATTTCGTTTTTTGAATCTCCGTTAACGTATACCATTATAAAATCTAGTTGATATAGAGTAAGGTCTCGTTCAGCGCTTAATGCAATCACAGTTCTTATAGAACTTACTCTGTCTACTGGAGCAAAAGTTTCATCAAAATCGATTTCAGGTTCCTGTGTAAATCCTCTGGCAACTAATCGAGCTTTCCTCTTTTGAACTCTTCCGTCTGGATTATATTTGGTTCTAAGAATCCAACGACATCCTACTACCTTCTTGTTTTGTGGTCGTTTTACAATTTCCATGTTCCATTTTAGACAAGTGCTTCATATTCATTCTGCATGGCCTTATGCCAGTCTTCAGCATGACTTCCATTTAAAGCTTCTTCTAATGTCGGATTTATACCTTCTTCAGCAATTTGTGTTTCTTCTTCTTTCGTGTTTACATAGTAGTACTCTATCTTTGGTCTGTCTGGTTTCCCAGTTTTGATTTTCTTTGGTCTACCTCGCCCCCTTTTAATCTGCATTTCAGGTATTGCTTCAGAATTAAAATCTTCATTATCTGATGACTCAGCAGATGTTTCTTCCATATTCGAGGGGTCTTCTGTTTCATCAACCGATATTTTCTCTACCTTTAAAGGTTCTTCCTTCTTTTTATCAGGAACATTTTCAGGAAATAATACTTCTAGATCTTTATCGCAGTTCGTAGAGTTTTCAAATTCATCAATAAATCTAACATCACGGCTTATAACGATTTTTCTAGAAGTTTTATTCCACAGCCTGTATGCTTTCGATTCATTTGAGTATCCTACACAAATATGCTCTTCTGATCTAGGATCGGATTTTCCTTTAGACCTTTTATTAAGTACGAAACATTTCTGCCCGAATATCTTGAAGTAAGAAACAGTTGGCTTGATGCCAAAAAATAACTCGTATGGTGTCTTGTTTATTCCCAGGCTTCGAATTGGGCAACGATTCGTATGTAAACAGCACAGTTCAAAGCTTCAGCCTAAAAGGATTGGAGAAGGCTCCTTTGCAGTAACAAACATCTGGCCATTTCAGTTAAAGTACGATTCATGCGCTGAGCTCTCGAATTCTGCTGAGGAGTCATGGGTGCCGAGAATTCTCGTTTAATCCCGCATCCTTGAAGATATTTATTAAATTCTTCTCCGCCATATTCTAGACCGTTATCAATAAGAAGGATTTTTATTTTCTTTCCTAGCCGATTTTCAACTGCAGGTTTATATTTGATGAACGCACTTTTTACTTCGTCTTTAGTTTTAAGAAAACCAACTTCAACATAACGCGATTTATCGTCTATAAAGGTGACAAAATAACGTGAACCAAAGTAGCACAGTTTTAACACGGATACAAACTTTACAGTCTTTTAAAGATTCGTTATCATTGAAATTTAGATTTCTAACCATGTTATCAGATTTAAGTCTTTTCAAATCAGACTCATTTAAATGACCCAGTTTAAGATGCCACTTTACAGAATCACTTACCTGTGCTATTGCAGCTCTTTCGGTCCTTGGATATATATAATAAAGATCACCATTTCGAGTAGTCTGCATTAGTATAGATCTGTTCGGTTCTATTATTTTAGCATGCCGTTCTCTAAAAAGCACTGAACGATTATTTGCAGTGGCTTTAGAAGCTGATAGCAAATTACACTTTAATTCCGAGACACACAGCAGATTTTTGAGTGTAAGGTTAGTTGTCCCATTTCCGTTAGGTACTGTTATAAGGACAGTTCCAATTCCTTTTATTTCTGCGGTTTTGTCAACTGCTAGCTTTATCCTGGAATTTATTCGAGGTTGAAATTCTGAAAATAAACTTCTATCGTTGCACATGTGAGTTGTACTGCCACTATCTAAGCACCATGAGGAAGTCTGTTGATAAGTATCAGTCACAGCCAAACTCGCCGGTTCTTCATGAATAGCCGCCATCATCGAACCTTGATTTCCTTTATTTAACTGGGCATATTTTCTATCAGCTATTTTCTTTCTACATTCAGATGCCTTGTGTTAAATTTTCGAACAGTAGTTACACTTCAAGTTGCGATAAATTCTTGTAGCTGGAAAAGGTTGGAATGCGCTTTAGCCCACTGCTTAGTGGCGATTGTTTTTGAATGAGCAATAAACGCGCCAACATGGGTAACTCCGTATATCCGCCAACATGGCTGGCTGTTTGTACGTTGCCTGCATTGTGCAATTCGCTGAAGTTTTTTTTAAGTTTAAAAGGAACGCTGTGCACATGGCATTTTCTTGTAATTTATTTTCGTTATTTTAGCTTATTTTGTTCATTTATGTACGTTGCCTACATTGTGCAATTCGCAGAAATTTTTTTTATAAAACGGAACGGTGTGTACATGGTATCGTTTGTAATTTTAATGCCCTTTAAAAAAAATTCCTTCTTTCTTCGATGCCATTTTGGTTACGTTTTCGCGGAGCGTGTCGGAAAGGTTATGTAACGGCATAAAATGTGTAAGTATTACAACATAAAATGTAAATAATTAATTTAAACCTAACTGACAAATATTTTAATGACCATAATGTTCGTTTTGCATATTATTTTATTATCTTTTTGAGGCAACAGTTTCCATACTAGTTTATGCTTTAGAATTCTATGTTTTATTTACAATAGGTTTTCGCGGAGCGTGTCGGGAAGGTTGCAATTGCAAAGACGTTTCGCAGAAACGCGCCGAATTGGCGATTTTCGAAACATCGCCAAGCAGTGGGCTAAAGCGCATTTTCACCCTAGAAAATTTTTGTTTGAATTTACATTCCATTTTTCATTTTTCTTCTGCTCCTGAGTCCTTCTTTTATTTTCAGTATAGTAGGCATTTTGTAAATCCTGAGACGTTCTCATTCTTCTAGCATTTTTATTTTCAAAGTTTCGGGACTAGGTAATTCATCTCTTGATTCTATGGCACACCTAAAATTTTCAAAGTTTTCTGGAATACTGTAGAGCAGAAGAATCGATAATAAATCATCAGCTATATCAATTTCCATTTCTTCAAGCTTGTCAACTATATTTCGAAGAAACTGTTTAAATGTTCAGACATCGTTTCGCTTTCAGACATTTTTCTAAATAAAAACTGTTTTAATACAGTAGCTTTCTTCGCAGGTCCTTTTGATTCATACACGGCTTTGTTTATCCCATACAGCTTTCGATGTCAAACAGTGTTTTATATGACACAATTCACTAGGATTAATGGCAAGAATTATATATGCACGAGCTTTTTCATCAGCTTGGAACCATTTCTTATTGTCCTCTGTTCCTTCAGCAGGTTTCAATATTTTACCGGTCACATAATACCAATGGTCATTTTTAATTAATATGGCTTCTATTTGCAGTTTCCAACTGTCGAAATTATCTTTTCCCAGCTTTTCTATAGTAGTCAAATGCCACATACTGTACAGCTCTCACAGCCACAAGAAGATTAGAGCGATAAAAAAAATGGCTTAACAGAATGCTTCTAATCTTCGATTTGGCTTACGAGCGAGTTCACAACTCGAAATTCAAAAAGTCCATCTTGAATTAAATACTTTGTTACTTTAGGCGCAGTTGAAACATAACCATTGAAGGGAAAATGAGCACAGTCAGAATATATAATTAATCAACATTTTAAACACATGGACGTTTACAGATTAAGGACACAAACAGTAGAAAAGAAAAACATAGAAGGGAATGCAACGTATGCATGAAATACAACTCAGAGAGATAGCGTTATCACATGACATCACTGCGCGCGCATTGATAAGAGGCAACTGCGCCAAGATAAGCCAAGAGCTGTAAGCTAAACTGCGCATTATTATTCCTGCAGGAACAATGAGGAAATGACTTTGTTGTGCTGAGCCTGTAATGTCTTCCTAAGGAAAAATTGGTCCCTGTATGCTTGGGGAGAAGAATATGGAAAAACTTCCAGAATGATTTGGAGACAAATGGAAATATTTTATTCTTTTAATATATCACATAATCCTTAATTAGTAATCAAAATTTGTATTTTCAGTTGCTGAAGAATGTTTTTGTATCTGGTTCCGTAATTTATGAGAAATTTTGTTAGTTTGCGAATTTTTCTAAAAAAAGGTACAAAAACCACTACCCTGTAGCCAATATATAACTTTTACGTTTTCATTTAATAAAAAAGCATAATTGCACCCAGATGGTTGTGTTAATATAGAAATACTAAAATTTGTTAAAATATTTTGTCTACTGAAGAGTTTAATAGTCATACATCATTTACTGTAAATAATATGCTTTGCTATGTAATAAGCTTTTTTGGAAATTTTAAGAAATATCCTTGATCCTAAAATCTCTTATACTCAAAATGATACACATAATTGTTTCTACCAACACGAGCAAGCAAAAGTGTTCACACACACACGCACGCACGCACACACACACACACACACACACACACACACACACACACGCGAGAAAACAGATATATATCTTTGTATATCAGTGTTTACTATATGATTTAATTATTTAATGTAATTTGCAACATAAAACTAATTTTATGAATAGAAATGATGTTAATTACATAGTTCATTATTTTTACATGTTATTGTGAGCAGTGTAACTGTAGAGTGGTGACTTCGAGGTACAAAGTGTAACAATAAACAGCTATGCATATTGGGAAATGTCTACCAGATAAAGTACCTTAGTCCAAATATATAAAATTGATGTATTGGCATATCATTTCATAAGTCCTATTTTGTGTCAAAATACCTATGTTAGAATAACACCCCTTAAATTGCTTGAAACAGTGTACTTTCAATTTTTAAGACCGTGTTGCCCCCATATTGTGTTATGCCTGGCCTGTTTGGAGTTATTCATGCAAATCATATAGAAAAAAGCTACAACAGGATCAAAATCTGGTACTAAGACAGATCTCAAATGCACCGTGGTATATGAGGAACCACAAAACACATACCGAATTAGGAGTTGAGGAACTGAAGTACTTTAATTGCCGGCTTGCCCGGAAATTTTATGAAAATTTGAGTGACATTGATAACCTTGTAATCAGGGTCTATGATTATGATATTAATGACCCGCACAACAGAAAAAGACCGCTGGCAATCCTAAGCAATTATGTATGATGCAGTGTAGTAATTTCCTGTTTTTTCTATTCTTGAGACTTTAAATAATGTTCATTACTGTAGCTATTTTAAATTAATTTCTTTTAATGTTGCACCAATAGACTTGCACTTGCACCTACTAAGTCCATATTTTGGCTGTATATCATGTTATGTTTCATTCCAAGTTTATCACCAGCTCTCTAGCTCCTTTTCAGCTCTTCCCAGAATGCATATAGAGTCTACTACTTAATTTTTGGCACGATTTATACTTATTCGATACTTCCATTCAACCCTCTTAGTAGTAATATCTCCACCAAGACCTCTTCTATTTGATGTAGAAATTGACTGGGTTGACTAAGTCAAATATCTATGAGTCATTCTAGATAAATAATTGACTTTTCAGAAACATCTCAGGGAAACTGTGAAAACAATTAATATCACGCTTGCAACTATGCGCCCACTTCTTGGCAGAAGAAGCCATATGCCCGTTTCAAATAAACTCATATAAATCTTACTTCGGCCAGCATTACTCTATGCTAGTCCTGTCCGGGGCTACGCTGCCCAAACTCATCTTCTACACATCCAAGTTCTTCAAAACAAAGCCCTGAGAGAGATTATCAACGCGCCATGGTTCATTCCAAATTCGTATATCCACCGCGATCTCAGAGTAGACACAATCCAAGATTATATTCAAAAACGTGCCAGAAATTTCTTCTATTCTGTTCTCACTCATCTTAACAACTGCATCAGCTGTCTTAGATGCTCTCCATTTCCCAAAGAAAACCACAAATATCCATCTGACACTTTCCATACTTTAACATCTGTTACCCATATTTGACTCATTTCACGGATTTGAACCTTCTACCAGCAACTTACCTTATTCGTCGACTGATGGCGGCCACTTGATTTATACTTACGTCTTTTTGTCCATACTAATTATTTTGTTCTACCGATGCTCTTCACCAGATGCAGAGTATAAAGAAGCAATGCTTTATAAAACTCTAATTCAATAATTCACATATGAGAAGAGAGAGTAGTAATATTTGATAATTACGGTTGAGATTATTAATTCATATTTCTATATTTATATTACAAAAATATTAATTACTAATGACACATGAATTTGTTAATGTAATTATTTGTTTTCTTACTTCCTGTACATATTCGAAGTACTTATTCTGTTCGGTGAGGGGTAGGGTCCATGACCCAGGCACCCTGGTGTTGCACCATCACACTCGTGCTGCTGAATATAACAAAGTCCTAAAGCTTTGGAAGAGTAAACGAAGCCCTATCTTTGTAAGTAATTGAAAATTAAAGTTAAAAAATAGTAATAATAACAGAAGAATGTCCATCAGCTTTGTCAGTAAAACAAAGTCCTATCTTTGCAAGGTAACGTAGCACTTAAACACAACTCTTGAAATATTAAACATATATACAAATTTACACTACCACCATAAAGAATAATGATGGATAGTTCGCGGTCTTTTAACTACATGTTCTTCTATAGCAGGCTTTCTTAACTTGTGGTTCATGGACTCCTTGGGGGTCCATGGGTCAAAAAACTTTTTTTGTCACGGGCAACCTGTGTAAGCCGTCTGTCTGCCATTTCCCAATAATAGAGACCTCCACAATACAAAAAAAAGAACATTCGCAAACCATATAAAATTTGAAATTTTTAGGGACACAAAGTAGTCTTTGAATTTTACTTCACTTGGAAATAAAGTGACGTTGAAATCAGCTCCGCAAAGTTCTTGCAAATTTTTAAAACAAAATATTTGTTTTATTTTTTCAGAGGTTGTAATTAAAGTATTTTTTCAAGTGTTTTTGTGACTTAATGTTTGTTCTTAATGTTTCATTTGATTATTCGATATTTTTTGTAGCCCAAAATGTCCAAAAAAAGGAAGTATGATGAAAATTATGTAAAATATGGATTCTGCTGCATGAAGGAATTGGACGGTGTTGAAAAGCCACAATGCTTTCTGTGTGGAAAAGTTTTGGCAAACGCCAGTATGAAACCGGCAAAATTGATAGAGCATCTCAAATCTCTTCATCCTAAAAATGCATATAAAGATCTAGAATTTTTTACAAAGAAGAAAGCCCAGTTTTCGAAATCTGGAACATTAATCAAACTTGGATTTGGTATTTCACAACCTTTGGTTGAGGCATCTTTCAGGATTGCATAACGTATTGCCAAAAGTAAGAAACCGCATAATATTGGAGAGACATTAATTAAGCCATGTGTGCTGGAAATGGTTGAATTACTTTGTGGACTGGAACAGAGAAAAAACCTTGAGGCTATTCCATTGTCCAAGGATGTGATACATTCAAGAATAGTTGAAATTTCTTGCAATATCTTGAAACAGATCATCGATGAATTGAAAGCATCGCCATTTCCCTTTAGTATGCAACTGGATGAAACTACAGACATCTCGAATTGTAGTCAACTTCTTGTTTTTGTTCGTTACGTGTCTGCTGATACTATCAAAGAAGAATTCTTACTTTATGAGCCTCTTTTGCAAACTACAAAGGCAGTTGATGTTTTAGGGATTTTAAATGTTTTCTTTTCCAAACACGACTTCGACTGGAAACAAAAACTTCATTCACTTTGTACGGACGGAGCATCTGCGATGCTTGGCAATAAATCTGGTTTTGACCATTTGGTAAAAAAAGAGGCTCCTAATGTTATTATTACACATCGTTTTTTACATAGACATGCATTGGCTACAAAAACTCTTCCAACCAGCTTAAAAGAAGTATTGTCAATAGTTATTAAAAGTGTAAATTCTATTAGAAGTAGAGCTCTTAATCATTGTCTTTTTAAAACACTGTGTCAAGAAATGAACGCAGAACATGAGGTACTTCTGTACCACACGCAAGTGCGCTGGCTGTCACGAGGGCAGGTTTGAAACGAATTTTCATGTTGAAGACAGAAGTATCACTTTTTTTAGAAGAAAAAGATAACCCACTCTTCGAATATTTCAAGAAAAAAGATTTTATATGTAAATTGGCTTACCAGGCAGACATTTTTAACCACATGAACGATATATGTCTTTCAATTCAAGGGCCTGATACAACAATTATGGATACCACTGAGAAACTACAGGCATTTTTATTGAAAATGTCACTTTGGAAAATTAGAATTCAAAATGGGATACATGCAAACTTTCAAATGTTGGAGGAAGTACTTTTTGAAAATGGATCTCGGAAAGATAGTTTCTTATTCAATAACTTGAAAAATGAAATCTGTGAACACCTGGAAGTACTTCAAGTTTAATTTGAAAAATATTTCAATTCGGATGGAATAAGATAATGGGATAATTCGGATGGAATAAGATATAAAAGATATGTTGTGGATTCGTTATCCTTTTCTTTGTGATATTGACTGTATCGATGACATGAACCTTGCCAAAGATGAGCTAATTGATTTGAAAACAAAGTCCTTGTTAAAAATGGATTTCGATTCAAAACCTCTTGGAGAGTTTTGGTCTTCTTTAAGAGAAGCCTACCCATTGCTTGTAAAACGAGCTATGGCAGTCATTATTCCGTTTGCTACAGTATATCTTTGCGAAGCGAGATTTTCCACACTTGTCACAATAGAAACAAAACATCGAAATCGACTGAATGTCGAACATGATATGCGCATTGCTTTGTCGAAAACCATCCCTCAATTCAATCTGTCAATAAAAAAAAGCAGCAACAGCCTTCACATTAAAATTTTAATTTCTTCAAAATTTTTATAGTATTGAAATAAAAATTAAAATAATTAAATAATAAAACAGAATATATTTTGTAATAAATGATGTTTAAGCAATTTTTTTTCACAGAGGGGTCGTGACATATTTAAAATTTTTAAAGTGGTCCATTGTTCCAAAAAGGTTAAGAAACACTGTTCTATAGGATCATAGTTTGTTAGGCTTCTGTTTGCTTCATAAGCTGAGTTTTTCCTCTTCTCAAAGAAATTGTGCGCACTAATAAGGATCTGATCATAAATTGGGTTAATATCCAGGTCGTTTTGAATTTGGGAATTGCGGACGAACCATGGAACTTAGGATTTTATTTTGAAGGACGTTAATTTTCTGTCTGTCAGTTTTGTTGGCTGTACTCCAGGCGGGAACTCCATACAAAATTATTGGCCGTATTAAGGTAATACAGAGTGTTCTTTTATTTCGGAGGTTTAGCTTTGATTTGTTAGCTTTGTTTAGCTCCCAATGTTGAACAGAGCGCCATTAGCTTTAGTTGTCACATAGTGAATATGTTCCTTGAAATTTAGTGATTTGTTAACATACACTCCTAAATACTTGTACGAATCAGCCACAGGGACCAGCGAGTCATTAATTCGGATGTTGCAGTTAACTGGGTAATATTTTCTATATCGATGATATAAAACGACTCAGCGTTTTGCAGAGTTTAAATTTATTTTCCAGTCCTGACAAAATTTTTGGATGATATTAACTTAAAATTGCAATTTATCAAGAGCATCTCGGGGATTCCTTGAACTTGTCAGAATTACAGTATCATCCGCATACTTTAATATATTTGAATGTAAAGGTAATGGCATGTCATTGATAAATATATTGAAAAATTTTGGGCCTAAAACCGACGCTTGTGAGACACCGCTGAAGATACTTTTTCTTCGTGAAAGAGCATATCCACACCTAACTTTAAGCGTACGTCACTTAAGGTAGCAGTGTATGAGTTTTATAGAGCTGTGAGCTAACTAGCATTCTTTTCCTACCAACTTTACTAGCTCTACTAAATTAGTGGTTGCGATTCCACTTAGTACGGTGATTTTAAATTTTCCCGTCTTTTATATGCTTTTAGCTTTTAATTTGTCTGGATTTCTCCATATTCCACACCAAGCGACGCGGACTTCCTTATAAGTATATCATTATTCACCACCTACCCTTTGCAGGCCCCTCTATACTCCTGGGACTTAGTTTCAGGAATTTCTTGAGGGGAAGAAGTAGTAATTAGGCGTGGTTGACATCACCTTACAATCTCCGGCCTCACTTTTGGCACGATTGTCCCCTTTTCTTTCTCTTTGTAATTATTTTAATTATCATTATTATCATCGGCTTTATTCATGTAATGTGTATCACTGACTCGGTATCTTGTTTTTTTCCTCCGATGTCTTAATTAAATGTATTACTTACTTTCTCTGAAAAATAAAATAATGGTAGTAATGGGGCTGATTTAGATGTGCGTTATTTGCCTTCTCTGACTTATCCGCTTATTATTGTTATTATTACTGTTATTATTATTATTATTATTATTATTATTACTGTTATTATTACTATTATTATTATTGTTATTATTACTATTATTATTATTAAATACTGACAGTATTCTTGGCTTCTATGCTTTAGCCAACTACAAAAAAAATTAAATTAACTAACTTTGTAATTATTCTTCCTACTCATAGATAATGCAGACATATTAACTATATGTCAATCTCCGAGTTGGATATCATTAGCTTCACGTAAAAAGGACGCTCAGTCCACTTTAATTCCTAATTAACATTATTGCTTTTATGCCTGTTCTAATAGAATAGGCAAAAATCTAAATTAATCATTGTCTACAGATCATTCTTCCTCTCAGTTATTTATTTATTTATTTATCATTTCAGATTTACTAATTAAAGTCTCCAGAGAAGCTGATAGTATTCTCGCACTTTAAATAGCAACTGTTTGATTATCTAAGCAAGCTGCTTGATTAAAAATGAAAGTTCAGAAGTGCATAAATCATGCCTCAATTAATATTTATTTACTTATTTTATTACTATCATTTTTAATGAGAATTTTAGCACTTGTGTTAAGACAAGGTAAGTAATTATTTATAATTTTCTATTGTCTTCTTTGTGTACTTTGTATTTAAACAATATAACTGTTCTTATATACACAATAGTTTTCCTTTCTTTCTCAGTCGTTAGCGTTCTTTAATATGGAGGCGTTTTGCATTCAATTGAAGCCTTGTGTCTTCATCTTACGCTAAGTTAATTTTGCTTTTTCCTTCTGATTAACATCGACTGCTGTTCATACGTAAACACTTTCTAATCTTCTAATATTTTTCTCAATTTATGCACCCGTACCGTTCATGCTTCACTACACTTGTTTATTTTACCTGCTTGGCCTCTTTATTTCTAAAAGGTCAATGTTACCTGGTAAATTTAAATTCACAAATTATATCTGTCCATCTGTAATTTTCAATTAAATACATAGCATCCTCTATTCAAAAGTTTTACGAACATTTTCGAAACTGCTCTCGAAAGGGTTGGTAAATCGCATCGGGTTTCTGCTTAGGAACTTTTTGCTTCATCTGATTTGTGAATTCAATGCGTAATTTTACTGTATCGCAAATTAGCAGGCAATCACGATAACACCACACTTTTGCTTCTGCTCAAGTTATTCCCTTTTACCTTCTCCTTCATTTTTAACTTAGCTTTTTTTACAGTAAGGCTTGTAACACCTTATCCCCTACCACTACTTAATGAAAAACGCCCAATTATTATAACGACCACCTCTGTTGTAATTTTTAAATTTTTTTTTTACAAAATTTTTTTTATCCTCGCCTTTTTTTCCCTTTTTCCTTCTTAAATTACCTTGAAGTATGTTACCAATCTCCGCAGGTGCCGATGACCTCTCAAAGCTCATGAGGCATTAACGTCATCTCATTCTAGGGGCCGTATTCTCCTAGCGGGCGAAAAGATCTCGATACGAGAGTGACGTAGCAAGCGACATCTTCTCGTTCGACTGCTACGAACGATTGATGGAAAACTGGAATTCTCAAGCGCCTCTACCGTTCGAATCGTTAAGGCTTTCGCCGATCGAAAGAGGTAGAAGCTCCTCCTTCGCACCGCCCATATTTTGACGTAAAACGATAGTACAACAACCAATGAGACGACTTCTTGAAAAATAATCGTAATTTTAATTTTTCTTTTTGTAAACAGATGGTAACAGCGGATCAGTAAACAACGTATGTTTTTCCTTCTCGGATAATTTCTCGTCAGTTATAGATATTAGTGTCTTTCATTGAAAAGCACCATGAAAGATACTACTATTTTATAAACATCACACACATGCATATATATGTGTTATTATTTAGATTACTCATATTCATATTTATTTTCATTAATGTAATTTTGTGTAATCTTGTTCATTTGAAGTTCTTTAGGCAGTTTTAAGTTTTTTAATCCAAGATATACAAAATTTGTTTTATGAATTAATTTTTTTACAGTTTATCATTCAAGTGAAGAATTTGCCTGATACATACATCAATTTTTATCTAAAAAAATTTAGTCAGGATTATATACTTTTCGGTTACTTGAAAATATCTACATAGTTTCAAACAGATCTCAGAATGGAAATTCGATTATTTATAGTTTTCATGAACAGCAATAACTTGCAGCACAATCTGAAAATATATTCCAATAATTTATGCATAACTTGAAGGACTATTAGCAGACTAAAAAAACATATAATTTAATTATGAATTCCTAAATTGAAGGGCAAGTTTTACATGTAAGGCAACCTTAAGAATTCTGTTGTGGTTTGTTTACTTGATTTCTAGAGACCCTGAATTTATTTGTATTCAACAGAATGATTCATGTGTTTGGATAAAACAGAAGCAGAATTTCAAGTAATATGTTATTGGACTCTGCAAATGTGGAAAAGCAGAGGTTAAATGAAAACATATTGAAGAAACAAGAAAATATTAAATACTGAAGAAATAAAAAAATTAGTGCAAGCATTAGAAGATAAAGTTTAAAAGCTAAATTTTTTTAAATACTTTAAAAAATAACTCAATAAAAAGTTTCCAAGGTATATCATTTTAGTTTAGTTCTTTTTCAATTAAAGTAACTAACATAAATTCAGTTAAAAATATAGCTCAAGTAAGTTTTATGTGCATACAGAAAGGAGAAAAAAAAGAGCCTCAAAATAAAACTTGTTTTAAAGCAATAAGTAAATAAATAATATACACTGGTTCTAGTAACATCTAAAAAAAATACTGTTATATACTCTAAAACAAATCCCAAGTATCACATCATGATACATAACACTCTTACAAAAGAAGAAATATCTGATTAGGAATATACTCTTTTTATTTATTTGATAACAAAGAAGAGTAAAACATATGCAATATTACATTATGAAAAAGCCTGCAAGTCATTATAATATTATAAGACATTGATTAGTAAGGTAAACATCAGTTGATCTATCTTTCACAGTAGCAATAAATTTCCCATTCAAAATTCTTAATAATATGCCAAAACAGATTTACTATTGGTGCCTCAGATTTCAGGTCACTCAAAAGTAAATTTGATTTAGCAGACCATGAGATCTTCCCTGACAAATTTATGAGCAAATTGATTTTTTTCAAAATGTACCTGCAAATTTAACAAAAGCATGCATAAAATTTAAAACATTAGTATTTAATTACAATTTCTGTATTAAATGAATTTAACCACACTTTTAAGAATGCAATTTTCTAATAAATTTTAATTTTTATATGAAAACAAAATTAAGAAAATGTAATTAAGTTTGCAAAGCTACTTAAAACATATTTCCTGTTCACACATTGAAAATAAATTTAAAGTTAACTATAGTTAAAAATACAACATGAAGATTTAGTACTAGATCATGCATGATAATGGAATCAAAATGATTCGTCAAATATTTAAATTAATATTCAGCTTCTTCAAAATGCCTAAAAAATACAGAATATATTAATCTTACTATACAGAAAAACCAAAATCATTTATAATTTAGAGCATACTATCCAGTTTTTAACACTGGTGCGAACTAATAGATTTGACGACAATACATTAGAATCAAAACATAGAATGTTACTTTAAATCACCAATCGTACAGTAAAATTAAATAAAGAAAGGCATATGACTTTCCTAACCCAACACAAAGTTTACATGAAATGTAGAATACAATTTTACGAACAGTATAAACTATTAATGATAATAAAAGGAACAACAACATCACAAACAGAATTGGCAATATTTTAATGCACAAACACGTACACATACCTCAATTGATTTTGTACTTATAAAAATCAGTTGATCATCAATAAGTGACAGTTAAATGAAAATGCACACTTTGAAGAAACACAGAGGAATTTTTCTAACATTCTATGAAAAAATACGAAGCTGAACTTACCTCACAAATACACGCTCCTGGGTTCGGAATCCATTGATTTCGACAAGAATTAACTATCCATTTTCTTCATCTTCCTTCATTTTTCAGAAAACAAAATATCCTTAAGTTAGTTTTAGAATGACTAGGAGCAATTTGGTGCAACATGTCCATCCATGTTTCTCAAAATTAGGTCGGAATCGATCAACAAACATGTCAACAAAACAATGCTGATCCAATGGCAGATAACGACAAGTGTGCTTTGTTGGCTATAGAATGGCTGACGAGTCTGCTCCCCTTTATAGTAGCTGGGCTGTACGTCAACACTTTGTAATGATGTAGGCAACGAAACCTTGATTTAAGTACACCATTGCATCTTTCCTTTCACACAGTTCCTTGCTACTTCATGTTTTTGGTTATAATTTTCTTCCATATGTGAAGAGGATTTCATTGGATTCAAGGTTGCAATGGATAGCCTTTTATCACCTGCAATATTAAAAAATTAATCCATGGAAATAAAAATTTCTCATACAGGTTTTGAAATCTAATATGAGATTTCAAGAAGAAAAAATCTGTCCCCCTTTACAATGCAAAGTAATTTTAAACTCATAAATCCCAAGGTAAAAATGCATAATTTTTAAGTACAACAATTTGATACATGGACGATAACTCACTGTAATAGAAGTCTATAAAAGAATTGTCTAATCTACATTTATCGAGTAAATCTACATTTATCGAGAATACACAATTTCTTAACTTGCATGTGTATCCAAATGCATATAAATTAGGTACATTATATATTTAATAAAATTTAGTAATCTATTTCTTTTACATTCCACCAATTATTTACTGAAAAAAAAAAGATGTGGGTAAATACTAAACTAAAATTGACACCATACTTTAACTATTAACAAATATCAAGTCTTTCTGCATCACTCACATGTTGATATTGATAATGTAAGACTTGGTATATAATATATTGCATAAAAATATTAGCACATAAAAAATTGCATTTATTTATTATTTCTATTACATTAATACTGTAACACGATATAAATAATCTACCCATAATCTGAAAGAATAATATCATAAAAATAATATCAAATACATTCTAAATGCAGAAAAAATTAATCAAAACTTGCTATAGATTGAAAAATTGGTACTCTTCTATTATTGGGACTGGATTAAGGAATGTATGTATGTATGCACACATATACTTCTGAATCCAGTTCTGATAACAGAAAAGTACCGAAAAATCTTATTTTACAAGAATTTAGGAAGTATTGCTGACATTCAGCTCTCTTCCCCTGGTCCCTGAAAAATGCTTATTTACGCTCATTTAATTTCTCAGAATAGTAATATGTTTGACAAAATGATTGTACTTATTTCTTTCCTCAAATAATTTTATTATAAAATTTTGGATACATACCTATAAGCCAATAGTTTGTCCCACCCTGCAGTGCCAAGAAGTTATTAACTGCACTCTGTCTCCATATGAACGCGTCATGAATACAACAAGAAAATTTTGTAGTTATTGCCAGGATCTTCATATTATGATCAGAAACCTGTAACATATTAATGTCGTATAAAAAGATCGTATCTAAAGAATAAAGGAAATATAATGCTATCAATAACAGGAAATATAAAGTTTATCAGGATTTTAGAAATACATATGTTTGATAACTTTCAAATGGGTTTTGAAACTTATTAAGCTAAATGATAATAATCTACTTAATATGAAATAATAAATATTCTACAATATAAAAAATATAAATTGTTAAGGAATTTAATTAAAATCATTTACTTTACTAAGAAAATAAATTACATAAGCATTATACAAATCTCATTTCCAATTTATGGAAAAACATATTTTTATAGCATTATGAAAGCTGAGTTATTCAAACTTATCCTATTTCAGAAAATTCCCAATACAGGGTTTTATAGTTTTACACAGATGTAACAATTCTGAGTACATTCTCATAAAAATATATTAATATAACGTTCTCATTTGTGGTGTCAAAAATCAGAATCTGAAAAAGATTAAAATGTAACACGTATTGACTGTTTTTATAAACTGTAGCATTCTATCACATGACAAACTTGCAATATTTTCACATGATGCTTCTAAAATAGCATATTAATATACTGATAAAATAAAATGGAGGAAAGAATACTCTATTTTCAAACAATTTCATAACATATCCTTCATAAGAAACAACAGGGTATTTTACATCAATAGGTAAAAAATTACAATCCCATTTCACTTTAATTTTTAAGCACTATAATTATATCAAATATTAAGAGATGTCTTCAAGAATAATATCAAAATCTAAAATCCCAATAATCAATCATTGTATTTCGTTTCTAAATAATACTTGAAATGAGTTCAACTAGTTACCTTTTTCATATCCTGATTTTTGACACCACAAATGAGAAGGTTATGCACCAAAGATGTAATTTATTATGAAAAAAAACAGAGAAAAATTTAAGTAACATACTCTTCTCTGTTTACTATTATACAATTCAGAACTTAATTCGAATTAAGTGCTTTGAATGTTTCAAGTGATACATAAAAAATATAAATAAGAAAATTATTCGAAAAGCATAGACAAATTCATAAAAGATATTTCTGTAACGAAATTGATCATAAAAACAGAAATCATGACACATTCAGAATATAAAAGCAGCAGTTATAAAAATCGGACATTAGTAACTTTCTGATTAAGTTATTTACAATTTTGGACTGAAATTTCAACAATTCAAATAAGTAACTTACCCCTACCACAGGTGGGAAACCAGTAAAAAGTAGTACATTTAATAAACATTCGTCTGACGCCATTTCTTTTCGATCGCAAGACTTTCAAACGGTTGCACCTCACCAGCCGTAAACGAAGCGATCGCTACGTCGCACGAAATGGTTTCGATCGGTGCTCGAGAATTGCAAATTTTCCCTCCGTGCGAAAAGCGCGTCATATGTGACGTCACTCTCGTATCGAGATCTTCTCGCACGCTAGGAGAATAGGGCCCTTAGTCTCCTACACTAAATCCAATGAAGGAGTGACTTCTTCATTGGCGGGGCCTATTTTATTCTGTATATCTCGTAACTCTTTACCGCTTTTTTTATTCTCTTCCCTCTGTCTTACCTTACAGGTTATAAAGCTTCCTAATTAATATTAATTTTGTTAGCATCATCAGCTTTTTGGATAATTTTTGCAGATCCAAAGTCGAAATTATGATTAAATTTCCAAGTATGATACGCTGTTCAAAACTTGTTAATTTCACCCTTTCGCACATAAGATTCATATTCCTTGATACGAAACTTTAACGCTCTTTTTGTTTGGCCAATATATCTC
>KK113437.1:0-13395 GCA_000611955.2 Stegodyphus mimosarum
GGGAGGGAAGACAACTAACAAAAGAAGTTGCTAGCATTTTTCGAAAGTTCAGTGTTATTTTCGAGACATTTTAGGGGTAGTTGGGTCAAAAGTTAGCGACAGTTTTAAAGATATTTGAAGAAAAGAACTCGACAGGCTAAGGGTTAACAATAAAAACACTTTTCTTAAATCTTGTAGGTGTTGTTCCAAACTATTACTTGTAATTATAATATCGTCCAAATAAATGAACGTACTCTTACCAAGGACCGGTCTTAAGACAATGTCCATGCATCGTTGGAAAGTTGCCGACGCGCCGGATAAACCAAAAGTCATCCTAAGAAATGCGTACGTGCCAGACTTCGTTATAAAGGCGGTCTTAGGGACGTCTTCGGGTTTTACGCCAATCTGAAAATAGCCACTCGTAAGATCTATTGTGGACATATACTTTGTGGATTATCGGCAAAGGATATACAGGATATTTTGTGAAGGCATTTAGCTTTCGATAATCTATAGCAAAACGCCACCGCTTCGGGTGCGTAATCGGATAATCATTATTTTTCTTGCATAAAACTACTGGGCTAGCATAACTGCTAGAAATCGGGGTAATTATTTTATTTTTCAACGTTTCCTTAATATGATATTCAATAATTTCTTCTTTCACTTTATCGTAACGGTATGGCTTTTGCCGTACTGGTTGGGCTTCCCCTGTTTGGATTTCATGATTTGTTATTTGCGTGAAACCCGGTGCATCGCTAAATAAATTTGAAAACTCACTTACCAGTTCCTGCAGCTTTTCTGCCGGTAAGTGCTGTAATTCCAGCTGCGGGGGCTTATCATTCCTTTTGTCCACTGGCTGCATCGATAACGTCAAATTGCCTCCTTGAAAATCTATCTTCGCTTCTGCCAATCTAAAAAAATCCACACCAGAATAATAGACGTTTGCAGGTTTCGCACAATATAAAATAAAATTTTTACCTGCTCGTCGTTCATACGCACAAAAAGTGAAACTTTTGCTAGGCATCTACACTTGTCTCCTTGAGCCGCTATGACATTCGTGCCTCTTGCACTAAAAATTCTGTAACGGCGAAAGTGTTTCTTGAAAAATTTTTCCGAGGTAAAGCTGCTTTGAGCTCCTGTATCCAAAAGAGCCGTCGCCGGCGTGTTGTTAATTAAGACTTCAATCTTCGGTAAATTAAAATTTTTCACGACCACGGTGTTTAAATTAACTGCGGAAGAATTTTGCGAGGCTTCGGACTTCTTCACCTTCCTTGAAGAAATTCATCTTAGCTTAAATCCTTCTTCTTATTCTGGTTGCCTTCTGCATCTTTGCCCGTTTTTCTATTAAAATCTCGTCGTTCGCCGCTCGATTTAGTAGATACATCTTTTTTTGGCCATTGCTTCACCTTGTTTCCGTAACTCTGTTGTTGCTTCTGCTGGGGTCTTGGTGTATTCCACTGACTTCTTCGCTCAAACTGGCGACGTCGTTCGCTGTCTGCCGTTCTTCGACTTTCAAATTGTACGGCGAGCTCGAACAATTTATCTAAAGTCGCTAGGTTTCTTAGCTCGATAAAATTTTGAACTTGGGGCAGTAGCCTAAGAAGTATAATTTGAATAATTTCAAGATCCGGGTGACTTCCATACAAAAGCTTGAAAACTTGGATTTTTCTCAAGATAAAATTTGACAAATCTTCTATCTTTTCTTGATAACGGCTAAAAAGTTCCGCCTCCAGTCTGGCTCGATCTCGTACTATAGGAAATGCTTTCACCAAGGAATTTTTAGAATTTTCATAAGTGTATGTGGGGCTTCTCGGTTCCCCTAAAAGATTCTTTCAATACACTTGAACCAATTTAGGGCTTGGCCCTTCAAAGCGCTGGTGGCAAGAGTGACTTTCTGAAATTCGTAGACTGGATATAACATGAAGTGGGCGTCTAGTTTTTTCAGGAAATTAATTACGGCTGACTTGCCGTCATAACTTGCCGCTGGCCTCATGGCTGCCCGCATGGTTTGTACAATATAGCCAAATCCTTCTAGCGCAGGAAGTGGTATCTCAGGGTTCTGCACAGGTACTGCTGGTATCTCAGATTCCTCCTCTTGTCTTTCAGGCTATCCTCTCATTTTTCTTCTTTGGGCGCCAGTTTCAGGACTGAGTGTTCGGTGCATACTCTTGGCGAACATATTCGTGAAAAAATCTAAGTCGTGATCTTGAACAGGGAGCTGAGTGCAGCTATGTTCTGTGGTAGAAAACTGTGGTTAAGTGGTAGAAGACCTGCACGTAAGATGGATATAAAATCCTCTTTTATTAAACCACAGTTATATACAGCCACTTACCAACTCGGGAGGGATACAGAAAATAATGACCGCACTTGGGTCTAAACTGAACAATCAAATAATTTAAACTAAAGTTAAATAGAAATTAAGTAATCGTTGCTCCCAGAGCTATAAACGCGAGATTGGCCTCTATGCTGAATGGTGCGTAGCAAGATTTAACTAATACTAACTCACTTAGATTTACTTCAATAAGTAATAGAGTAACAGCGCTAAGGCTTAGAATTTAAATACTAACTAGTCAGGCGAACATCAAACAGAGCAACAGTGATCTGAGACTAAAAGCTCTCTCACACCGAGAAGTTCCTCGCTACTGTTTAAATATAAATTTGGCTCCACTTCAAATTAGTATAAAGCTGAAACGCGCGTTCATTCTAACGGGAAGTTGAAATAAGAACACATAGGAAAGGAAAATTAAAATAAAACTTTATTAGTTTAAACTAAAACCTTACAACATATTAAAAAAAACTTTTTGTTAATTTTGTAATGTCTAAGACATTATAAAATTAACAGCTTTTCAATGTTAACCTATGGAACAAGCTTGTAACCACGTTTCTAAACAACGTTGAATTAAAAAAAATTTTCTAAAGAATGATGCCTTATTCTTTCACTTTTCCTATAAGCTAGCATTGTAAAAATGAGACATCATTTTTTAGACAAAAAGTTTTTTTTTATTAAATATGTGTTTCAGATTTGATAAAACATTTTCCAGTGATCTATATAAACAGTTGGCGTTTCTGTTCAGATCAATATATGCTCTCGATTTCTTCATAGCAGGTAAGATATTTTTTGGAATTCTCTTTAACATGGATAGCTTTTATGTTTCTTTTGGAATTTTTGGAGATCAAGAATCTGTATTTGCTTTTGAAGATTCTGGATAATTCTTTGCTTCCCTTTCTTAAATAGATGAAATAACGTCCGAACAAACAGTTCCACGAAACTGTTTTCCGTAAATCCTTAAAAGACCCTTCTTTCATTACATAAGATTAATACGGTACCAAAAAATTATCCACAAGAGTTTTATCGAAAATCTGAAATAGAGAAATTCTTAGACTTACCCATTTTTTTGAGTTGGTCCAAGACAAAATATTTTTATGACATTGGAAAAATTTTTACCAGATTGTTTGTGTCATTTTTTAGGTTTGATGAGAACAGGTTGGTTCGAGGCAAAATATTTTTTATCCATCAGGAAGACTCAAAGAAAAATTCTTGGAAAGGCATTCGATTTTTCTGAACCCCAAAGAGTTTTATCAAATGACGGTACCCTGAACCTTTTACCCTGAACGGTTCTTGGAACCCAAAGATTCTGGGTGCCTCCATTTTAAGAGTATACAATATGTTTCCAAAATAGTTTCCAAGAGATGATACAAAATATTTTTTTGATTCCCGAATGATGATTCGTTATGATACGTTTTATGATTCGTTTTGGCATTTTGCGTCGAAAATGGCTGTTCAAAATAAATAGATGGGTTCGGTCATCCATTGTTTAGGTTTGACGAGAAGCTCGACAAAACAAGAAATTTTCCAACCATCAGGAGACGCAAATGAAAATTCTTGAAAAGGCTACTCCATATTTGAATCCGTTAATATTTTATAAGAGCTAAATATTTTCCAACCATTATATTCAGGAGACTATTGATCATTTCGACTCAGAGAAAAGAAATATATTGTAAAGCTCCCAAAGATTCGGGGAAGTTTTCGAGGTAGACATTTTTTAGGTTTGACGAGAATAGGTTGGTTCAAAATTTTTTCCATCCATAGGTTACGGAGATCTGAATGGTTTTTATAGATAGATTCTTGGAAAGACGTTTTCTGGGATCCCAAAGAAAGTCATGAAAAGAAAGCACCGCAAGGTTTGTAAGAGAGTTGAAACTCAATTTTTTTGGGTTGGTCCGTTACTATACAAAATATTTTTTAAGAGCCCAAATATTTTCCAATCTATCAGGTGAAGTTCAAGAACAACTGTTTATATAGATCACTGGAAAAATTTTTATCAGACACATATTAAAAATAAATAAATAAATAAATAAACAGGACTCACTTTTTGTTAATTTTATAATGTCTTTAGACATTATAAAATTAACAAAAAGTTGTATATATGTTATATATATAATATATTGAATATAATATATATAATGTCCAAAGGGTCCCAAAGGACTATTGTTTTCATTTTGGCATTTTGCGTTGATTCACAAATATGGCCTATAACTTTTCAAAATAAATAGATGGGTTTGGTCATCCATTTGACGAGAACATGCAAAATATTTTTCATCGACTCAAATCCTTGAAAAGGCTACTCCATATTTGAATCCGTTATTATAAAAAATATTTTCCATCCATCAGGATATATAGATTCTTGTTCCAAAGATTTTGGGGAACAAGTTGGTGCAAAATATTACAGGTTACGGAAAATATGAACTGACGGAGAAAAAATATATTCTGGGAAGGACCGCAATGAAAGAGATAAAATCCTTCCAAGAGAGCTGAGAAAGTCGGTTGGGTTTAACGATACAAAGTATTTTTCCATCCATTATATTCAGATGTCTCCTTTCGTCATAAAAATATCTGAACACCATTTTGTTAAGTTTGAAGAGAACATGTTGGTTTAAAGCCAAAATATTTCCAACCATTAGATTTATTCAGGTTAGAGAAAAAATATATTCTTCGAAAGGCCTTACCAGGAATTCTTTTATGGGAGATCTGTTTTAAACCCATTAATTTTTTGGAGGTTTCACGAGAACCGAAAGTGAAAGGTTCATATTTGAAACTATACAAAATATTTTTTAAGAGAATATGAACTCGGAGAAATCCAAAGAAGGTAGATTCGGGGGTTGGTTGACCGGCTAGTATACAAAATATGTCCAAGATAAAATATTTCTAGGAGCCAAAATATTTTTATCATTTCCAAGAGAGAGATTTGAACGGTTTATATAAATCCTTTTGACTGGAAAAATTTTTATTAGATTCGAAACACATATTAAAAAAAAGGACTAACTTTTTGTTAATTTTGTAGTGTCTTTAGACATTATAAAATCAACAAAAGGTTTTATATATATTATATATCTATACATAATATATAAAAAATAAACGAATTTGGTTATTTTAGTCCAAAGGGATGTAGTCCCAAAGGACTATTACTTTCGTTTTGGCATTTGCGTCGAAAATGTCGGATTCACTTTTCAAAATAAAAAGATTGCAAGGCGTAAGTTAACCAAGGTTTCCAAGAGAGTTGAGAAAAAACACATTCAGGTGAAGGAAATTACATTATCACCGCAAGGTTTCAAGAGATATGAAATACAATTTTCAACTCCCTCTTACGTTATCACCACAAGGTTTCCAAGAGAGTTGAGAAAAAAAAAAACATATTGAGATGAAGTCTCTTGTGCAAAATTTCCAAGACAGTGAAAAAAGAGTTGAGAAAACATATTGAGATGAAGTCTCTTGTGCAAAATTTCCAAGACAGTGAAAAAGAAACTCTCTCTTACGTTATCACCGCAAGGTTACCAAAAGAGTTGAGAAAAGAACACATTCAGAGCTGACCAACTGTTTATATAGATCCTTTCGAGACCATGTTTAACCTTCAAAAAAAAAGTTTTGTGTAAAAAATGATGTCTATTACTTAAGACCTCATTTTTAGACAAAAAGATTTTTAATTTTTTTCAAGGTCAAAAGACATCATAAAAGTTAACAAAAAGTTTTTTTTAATATGTAAATTCAGATCAGTCGAATGGATCTATATAAACAGTTGGTCAGCTCTTAAAGATTCTCGATAGCAGGAATTTTTCCAACTTTTGGAAACTTTTCCTTTCAATCTATATTTCCTTCTGGATAACTTGTTAACATAATTCTTTTGGGGACCAACTCTTTCTTTGGGAACTTTTTGATATAATACTTTTGGTATCTATATAAATAGTTCCTTTTGAATAATTCTTTTGGTGTTTGAAAGTTCCCGAAGCATGGAAGCAGTTTTAGGATTCCCCTTAACACAGAATCGGGAAACCCCCAAAACCCTTGTCGAATCTTTATGAAACTCCCTTCACATAAGATTTAAAAATCTGATGCCATCTTTCCTCTTGGAAAACCCAAAGAAGGTTTAAGATCCATTTTTTTACGTTTCTTTTGGAATACGTTTGGTATTCCTTTTGTATAATTCTTTTGGATCAGGTTTTAACAACAAGTGTTTGATAGCATGGCGCTCCGTTTGATGAGCTGTTTCAGGCAATATCGGGGCCTTGTCGAATCTCTTCTTTCAAGTTACTTTACTTCAAAATAATCACTAAGAAGAAACGTTTTGAAGGAAGATCTGAGCGGTTTATACATATAGAGAAACACCCAAAGAGGGTATCCACTTTTTTGGCAAAATATTTTTCCGAATCCAAGAGAAAATATTTTTATGAGTTTATATAGACTGCAAAAATCTTTATCAGTCACATATTAAAAAAAAGGACTCACTTTTTGTTAATTTTATAATGTCTTTAAAATTAACAAAATTTTATATATTATATATAATATATATATTATTAGTCCAAAGGGATTTAGTCCCAAAGGACTATTACTTTCGTTTTGGCATTTTGCGTCGAAAATGTCCGATTCACTTTTCAATTTACTGCTTATTTTTCTTTGTTGGCTATTGTAATTGTATTGGGTTGGCTATGGGAATTATATTGTATTGGTTATCGAAATTGTATTGTATTGGTTATTGGAATGCATTAGGTTGGCTACTGGAGTTGTATTGGACTGGCTATTGGAATTGTATTGGGTTGACTATTAGGTTTGTATTGGGCTGGTTTTTGTGTTTGTACTGGGTGAAGTCTTATGTTTGTGTTTCGTTCGACAAATTATCATACCATTAATCAAAATCCCTTTGGACGTAAAATTCCACCGAAGAATACCGTGAAAAAGTCAGATGAGGATCGTTTAAATTTCAGATGTCTTTAAAGTTCCAAAGAAGATTGTATACCGATCCTTTCAACTGGTTTTCTTGATTGCTGTTGTGAATTGATTACCTAAAAATTGACAACCTAAAAAGGAACAACAAATTGACAACCTAAAAAGAAAAAAGAAAAAAACTTTTTGTTAACTTTTTTAATGTCTTTAGACATTAAAAAATTAACTGTTTTTCAATGTTAACTCATGGAACAAGTTTGTAAACATGTTTGTAAACAACTCTGAATTTAAAAAAAACTTTTTGTCTAAAAAATTATGTCTTACTTTAACAATGTTAACCTATGGGAAAAGTGAAAAAGTAAGACATCATTTTTTAGACAAAAAGTTTTTTTTTAATTCTAAAAATAGATTTCCAACAATGGAATCCAAGAAAACCAAAACGTTAATTTTTATAATGTCAAAGCAAAATGTTGTTTTATTTAAGGTTGTTTACAAACGTGTTTTAGATCTGTTAAAATTTTTCCAGTCGGTTTCACTTTCGAAAGGAATTCCCTATCTATATAAACAGTTGGCGTTTCCGTTCAGATCGGCTCTTGAAGATCTCCTTCACGTGAATATGATGGGTGGAAATCTTAAAAATATTTTGTATAGTAACGGACCAACCCCAAAAAAAATGGATGGGACCGACCCTTAATCCCCGCATCTCCTGAATCTCAGAAAAGTTTTTACAAGAATATATCTGAGTTGAAATGAATTTTTTGAAGATTCTGGATAATTCTTTTTCCCCATCTAAAAGAACTTTCGAACTAAATATCTTTCATCGGACTCTCATAACTTGAAAGAGCAAAAATTTCTTTTCAAAGGATTTTTTATGGATTTTCCGTTCAGATCAGCTGTTCAAGATCTCTATCACCTGGGTGGAAAATATTTTTGCTATATTTTCGATCTTAAAAAATATATTGTATAGTAACGGACCAACTCGTCAAACCGAAAAAAATGAATTGGACCGACCCTTTGGGAATCCCCGAAACGTTTTTCCAAGAATATATTTTTCTCGAAGTGAATCTATCAGCTTTTGAAGATAACTCTTTTGGACTTTTAGGTCCCCATCTAAAACTAAATTCTCCACTTCAAACATTTTCATCCATTAAAATGCCGCTTTAAATTAATCTCGGTAGCTTCTAAATCAATTTACAACAGCAATCAAGAAAACCAGTTGAGGGGATCGCTATACAATCTTCTTTGGAACTTTAAAAACATCTGAAATTTAAACGATCCCTCATCTGACTTTTTCACGGGTTTCTTCGGTGGAATTTTACATCCAAAGGGATTTTGATTAATGGTATGATAATTTGTCGAATGAAACACAAACATAGGGCTTAACCCAGTACAAACACAAAAACCAGCCCAATACAAACCTAATAGCCAACCCAATACAATTCCAATAGCCAGTCCAATACAATTCCAGTAGCCAACCTAGTAGAATTCTAATAGCCAACCCATACAATTTCAATAACCAATACAATACAATTTCAGTAGCCAACTTAATATATTCCAATAACCAATACAATACAATTCCGATAAACAATACAATACAATTCTAATAACCAATACAATATAATTCTCATAGCCAGCCCAATACAATTCCAATAGCCAACCCAATGCAATTCCAATAGCCAACCCAATAAAATTCCAATAGCCAACAAAGAAAAATAAGCAGTAAATTGAAAAGTGAATCGGACATTTTCGACGCAAAATGCAAAAACGAAAGTAATACTCCTTCGGGACTAAATCCCTTTGGACTAATAATATATATAATATATATGTTACGGTGAAACACCGAAATCTGGAGAATGTCAACTTTCACCGGTGAATGTCGACATTCACATAGTCGCTTGGTGTATGTCCGAAATATTTTCCAAATACTCTTATTTCTGACTTACACCAGTGAACGTCGACATTCACCATGCACTAATGGTGAATGTTGAATATATGAGAATATTATATTTTCTTCTCCGTAATTCAGTCGCGAAAAAAGACACAAGTACTTAAAACACACAATACATTCAAAATGAGAAAGAAAAATAATAGAAGTTACAAAACTTATTTAATTATACAGTACGTAGTAAATGAGGAAATAAAATAATAGTAATAAAAAACTTACTAAATTATGTGATTCAAATCTGATTAATTGCAACAACTTAAACTATTATGAGACTTTGAATTGCACAAGAGGCCCTTGCTTTTACAACTGCATTTATAGGAAACAGCCAGTCGCCTCTCTTTTCGACCTACACCAGAGCATATCTGTGATTGTCGACATACACCGGTGAGGGTCCGAATATACAAGAGTGCAATGTTATATTCGAACTTTCACCGACGCATTTGGTGAATGTTGACATTCTCCGGTGAAAGTCGACATTCTCCAATTTCGGTCTTTCACAGTAACATATATAATATATATTATATATAATACATAAAACTTCTTGTTAATTTTATAATGTCTAAAGATATAAAATTAACAAAAAGTGAGTCGCTTTTTTTTTAAATATGTGTCTGATAGAGATTTTTCCAGTCTATATAAATTCATAAAAATATTTTCTCTTGGATTCGGAAAAATATTTTGTCAAAAAAATGGATACCTTCTTTGAGTGTTTCTCTATGTGTATAAACAGTTCAGATCTTCCTTCAAAACGTTTCTTCTTCGTCATTATTTTGAAGTAAAGTAACTTGAAAGAAGGGATTCGACAAGGCCCCGATATTGCCTAAAACAGCTCATCAAACGGAGCGCCATGCTATCAAACACTTGTTGTTAAAACCTGATCCAAAAGAATTATACAAAAGGAATGAAAAACGTATTCCAAAAGAAACCTAAAAAAATGGATCTTAAACCTTCTTTGGGTTTTCTAAGAGGAAAGATGGCATCAGATTTTTAAATCTTATGTAAAAGGAGTTTCATAAATATTCGACAAGGATATTGGGGGTTTCCTGATTCAGTGTTAAGGGGAATCCTAAAACGGCTTCCATGCTTCGGAAACTTTCAAACACCAAAAGAATTATTCAAAAGGAACTATTTATATAGATGCCAAAAGTATTATATCAAAAAGTTCCCAAAGAAAGAGTTGGTCTCCAAAAGAAATATGTTAACAAGTTATCCAGAAGGAAATATAGATTGAAAGGAAAAGTTTCCAAAAGTCCGAAAAATTCCTGCTATCGAGAATCTTTAAGAGCGGACCAACTGTTTATATAGATCCATTCGACTGATCTGAATTTACATATTGTTACGAATTTTACATTTATTTGGCTATTTATTTAGAATTGTAATTAGATTTGCTTCATGTTGCCTTAGCAACGCAGACGATTTTTGAAGAGAAAACTACGTCGAAAAAAAATAGCAATAAAAATAAAAGAATGCGTACATTTAATGCTTAACAAATAAATATCTCGTAATTACTGTTGCCATCCAGAAAAATCTAGAAAAATCGTGATTGTTCTACTGATAATTAAAAAGCTTATAAAAGCCGAGGTGAAACACCTCATCTCAGTTAGTTGTTGTTGCTGTCATACTTGTAGCTGTAAAAAGCGAACTGCTGTTTGTTTACTTAATGCTGTATTGATTGTAGCGATTTCGCTGTGAGATAGAACTATTTTATCTGTTTTGAACTGAGTTTTTGCTAAACGTTTGAGATATTGTGATGAGATCTGTGAAGAAATATTTCAGCATTTTAATTCATTTCTTGTGGAAAGAATAAATTTTTGTTAACTTTTTAACGACTTGTGCATTCAATATATAACGAACCCGTACGCACGTAACAATATTAAGAAAAACTTTGGCTAATCTTTGGAATATGGTAACTGGTAGTTTGGCGACTTTTGGCGACATTTTAGTAAGGCGATAAAAATTATAATAATAATAATAATTTTTATTAATTTAATGTATATGTTTATTTATATTTTAATTAGTGTTCTTTAATTTATTTATATTTTTATTAAATGATAGTCATTTTGCAATCCATTTCAGTACAAGTAAACCTGCATGGAAATAAGTTAAATATTTGACACTAAGTATTTGCAACCATTTTTAATGTTTGCCTTATAAATTCGCAGGTGACTTTTATAATGGATAATTTAGAGGGAAAAGAAAATTAATGTAATTTCTTGCATATTTTATTTATTTTATACGTGCAAATGTTCATCCTTGGAAAGGGTATATGCAAGCTGAACATATAAAAGCTTGCATAGTATACATACTTTTTAGCGATCAGGTAATTTCATATATGTCCTTTTTTACCAACTTCAAAGATTCACAAAATTTTCCTGCATTTTCGTGGAAATTTTTCTAATTTACGAGAAAAATTATTTACATGTTTCATATACAAATTTGCCCTGTAAAAACAAATTTCTGTGCACGTTTGTTCCACGACTTTTCGGAAAATTCCGATCGTGATTTTAGCTAATAAGCACTTGGAAACAATTTCGCACCTAATCTTCGTCATGATTAAGCACTTTTGTTCCATAAAAATTCTAGCATAAACGTAATTCGGCTAGCAGATTGTTGGAAAAAATGTTGAGTTAAAAAAAAAAAAAAAACCTTTACTTCGGGAAAACAAAATGGCGTCCCCCCAAAAAAACTGGCAGGTTGCTGTAGCAAGGTTGCTCGCCAAATTTTCGCCAAAAAACCGCCAAGTTACCATAATCCGAAGATTAACCAAAACTTTTTGTTAACTTTTATGATGTCTTTTGACCTTGAAAAAAATTTTAAAAAAACTTTTTGTCTAAAAATGAGGTCTTAAATAATAGGCATCATTTTTTAGACAAAAAAATTTCTTTTTGCAAAGTTAAACATAGTTTCGAAAGGATCTATATAAATAGTTGGTCAGCTCCGAATGTGTTTTTTTCTCAACTCTTTTGGAAACCTTGTGGTGATAACGTAAGAGAGAGTTGAAAATTGTATTTCATATCTCTTGAAACCTTGCGGTGATAACGTAATTTCCTTCACCTGAGTGTGTTTCTTCTCAACTCCCTTGGAAACCTTGGTTAACTTACGTCTTGCCATCTTTTTATTTTGAAAAGTGAATCCGACATTTTCCACGCAAGATGCCAAAACGAAGGTAATAGTCCTTCGGGACTACATCCCTTTGGACTACTTTTATTTTATACAATATATGTATATATATATAATTACATATAAAACCTTTTGTTAATTTTATTAACAAAACGTTATTACAAATATTAATTAATATTTTATAATGTCTAAAGACATTATAAAATTAACAAAAAGTGTGTAGTTAATTTTATAATGTCTTTAGACATTATATTGTTACGAATTTCACATTTATTTGTCTATTTATTTAGAATTCTAATTAAAATTCCTTTTTATTTCCCCGTGCAACGCAGACGATTTTTGAAGAGAAAACTACATCCAAAAAAAAAAAAAATAGCGAGAAAAATAAAAGGGCGCGTGCATTTAATGATTAATAAATAAATATCTCGTAATTACTGTTGCCATCCAGAAAAATCTAGAAATATCGTGATTATCCTACTGATAATTAGAAAGCTTATAAAAGCCGAGGTGAAACACCTCATCTCAGTAGTAGTTATTGTTGTTGCTGCTATACTTGTAGCTGTAAAAAACGAACTGCTGTTTGTTTACTTAATGCTGTATTGATTGTAGCGATTTCGCTGTGAGATAGAATTATTTTATCTGTTTTGAACTGAGTTTTTGCTAATCGTTTGAGAGATTATGATATTGTGCGAAGATCTGTGAAGAAATATTTCAGCATTTTAATTTATTTCTTGTGGAACGAATAAATTTTTGTTAACTTTTTACGACTTGTGCATTCAATATATAACGAAAGTCCTTCATGGTGTTGCAATTTCACAAACGTGAGTGTATTACGAACCCGTACGCACGTAGGAATTTTTGGTGTCAGAAGTGGGATTTTTGAATGCCATTAACTAGAGCAATGGAAGAACAATTAAGGCAATTCATGGCAGCCTTTGCTGCATTTAAAGAAGAAATTAAAGCTGGCCAAGATTCCGTGAAAGAGGAGATGAAAGCCGGCCAAGAATTAGTTAAAGAGGAGATGAAAGCTATTCAAGAATCTGTTAAAGATGAAATGAATTCTGTTCAAGAAAAGATGGAGAAATCTGTTAAGGAAGAAATGAATTCTGTTCAAGAAAAGATGGAGAAATCTGTTAAG
>KK113438.1:8947-40715 GCA_000611955.2 Stegodyphus mimosarum
GTTACTTGGCAGTTTCTTTGTTCTCATATGTTTGTAAATTGTGCATTTTTTGCTTTAAAAATGATTGAATTATGCTGTTCTTATCTTCTGGTGAAGGTTTTTATACCTTTAGTTAACTAGCCTGTTATAAATGCAGAATTATCAACAATTTAAAAGTTGTTTAAGTGTGGCTAAACCTAATTATTTTGGCCATAGCAGCCATACTTTTTTACATTTGAAACTTAGCAGAATAGAGGATTTGTTGCCAGTCTAGAGAAACTAAGTTTGACAACAACAAACATAATGCCTTCTTTTATTGTTGTGAATTAAATCATGCTTACTGGAATTTATCAAAGGAAATAAGTGTTTAAGACTTACTTCATAATTTTTAATATAGATGTTTTGAGTTTTTATGTATTTTTGCATTGTCGCGAAGTGAGATCTGAATTAATTAAATGAGAAATACTGAATTGTCTGTGAAAAACTGCTTCCTTTTTTTTTTCTTTTTTTGTTCTTTGTTTGTTGAATTTCTTTTATATATAATTTCAGATTTATCATACTATTTGAATAGAACATGTGGCAGTAATTAGATAATTCTTCAGATGATATACATAATCTTTGTGCATTCTGAGTTATAAAATGAATGAGATGTAACACTGTTAAGTGAACCTAATGCCAGAGTGTCACTATAGTAAACAAATATAGTGAATTTTAAGGAGTGCATTTATTCTATTGTGGTTTATGCACTATCAACGAAGTAGATTTAATTCAATCCAATAAGTTTAAATAAGATTCATATAATCTAATATTCTGTACATGCCATCATGTCACGTTTTTGGCAATACTCTGATTCTTCAGTTCTAATGTTTTTTAATTTCTTCATTAGAATTATTTAAATAACCAGATGATTTTCCAAGATAAAATTACAGTGCTTTATTCCAAACTGTAGAATTTGAAGAGTAAATAAACACAGTGTCCAACATTATAATGGCAGAGACACTTATTATAGCCAAATTTCCAGGAACCAATAGAAATATTTACTAATGAATAAAAAATCTGGCATTATTACACTAATCTTCACCCTTTATAAACTGCCATTTTTAAATATTTTTTTTTCCAAATGTAGGAAAAGGCTGATTCTTCAGTGTCAAAACATTCTACTTTATTACACTAGTAGCTGTTTAATAGTACATCTATTTAACTTATTAAGAGCCATGATTATTTATTGCAGATTTATAAAAACAATTTGCCAAAATTTCAGCCAATGTAGTTCTACCAAGGTGCTAGTTTTACCCTCCCCAACTCCCTATCAGATACTGTATGCAAAGAAAGCTCTTTGTCCACACTGGAGTAGGCTGCAGAAATTCTGCCCCTAGAGAGTGGCAGAATTTCTGCAGCCCTCTGTAGGTGCACTATAAATGACTGAATGAATGCTTCTTGGATTAAGAAAGGTGATGTTTATGTGAGCCCTGGTTTTTCTACTCCAGTGCTAGCTGATAGGGACTTAAAGTATCAGTATACCTCTGTATCTATAAAGTTAAAAATCTTCTTGTTCAGATATGCATATTAAATTTGCAGACAGCACTCAGAAAACACAAAATGTTTCCTTCAATTATCATACATTACCAGTCAAACAGGAAATTATCATACATTATTAGTCAAACAGGACTGATCTCCGAAGGCTGAAAAAGAAGCAAAAAAACCATTGGCCATGTTGGTAATCATAAAGTGGAAGACTGGCTTGAGGAAAATCACAATCTCTTTGCTGGCTAGAAAAGTTAATTTTGAAGAAATCACTGGAAGAACCATTTTCATTTAAATTGTCTATATGTTTAACTTATAACATATTAAAAACGTCTAAGCAAAAAAATTTAAGAAAGAAAAGGATAAATTGTTAACAGATTACGCTGCTCTTGCCAAGTGCATCCAAAGAGAAGCTGCAAGCTGCATTTATACCAGGAACTTCCGAAGTGTAATTTACTCAAACGAAGAATTATAATTAACTGATGGTGATATAATTAAAAATACAATTATCTCAAAGAAGTGGAAAAATGCAGGAAGCTGAGACATTAAACAGCTCTTCTAGAATGGTTTCAAGCTATGACAATAAAAAATGTTTCTATATCTGGTGCTATATTCTAGATGGAAAGGGCATGTGATAATAGTACAGAATAACTGTGATGCCACCAAAACTGATGATTTCAAGCATTGTTTGAATGTTTCAGGATTCGTACACATTTCTGCACATGGAAATTAAGTACTTTTAAGGACCATTAATGAAAAAAATTAAGGACCCATCAACAAATGGGAACTGAATAAATTCAATTAAAGATACTGGCTATACTTGAACTTCACTTTGTGATACCATCCTAAGAATAAAATAGATCCACAAGTAGAATGCATTATTATTAAACATACAGGGTGTTTATAAAGTCCCGGACCCATTTTGATGTTTAATAACTCATAAAATAATAAAAATAGATTAAAATTAATAACATAAATGGTTAGATAGACTCAAAAAGTTTCATGACCCTTGTCAATGAACTTCCACGTGTGCCCTCTTCGTCGCACGGAGAAAATCAAGTCAATATTCAATTTCACGCCAGGTACTGGCAAGCATGTCATCATCCACAGAGGCTATTGCAGTTGTAATTTTGGCTTTTAGGTCATCAATGTTCGACACTCTCCTCCTGTAAACGTCGTCCTTTACAAATCCCCAAAGGAAAACGCCCCAGCGGCGTTATATCAGGTGATCTGGGTGGCCAAGGAATTGGACCTCCTCATCCAATCCATCTTCTTGTAAAATGGTCATTCAAAGAACTACGAACGATGGTACCCCAATGAGGTGGTGCACCATCTTGCTGCAAAAAGACATGTGGCTGAAGCTCTTCTAGTTGTGGAAATACGGAGTTTTCCAACATGTCTAAGTATATGACTCATGAGACCGTCTTTTCTGTAAAAAAGAAAGGCCCAATGACTTGGTCGTGCATTAGTCCACACCACACATTAACCTTTGGGGAATCCCTTTGTGCCTCATGGTATTCATGGGGGTTTTCAAATCCTCATATGCGCACATTATGGCGATTAACAATGCCAGAAAGAAGAAAGGATGCTTCGTCAGAGAACATTACAGAAAAGTACAGATAGCAGAAAAGTACAGACTGGAAAATGAAATTATCTGAAATTAACCACACACGCAGACGATATTTACAAAAGTAAAGATATTTAAACCTGAAAAGGAAAATATATAAGTTATTCCATCAATAAATGTCATAAGTTTGTTTATATCTTCATTATTTTATGAGTTATTAAACATCAAAATGGGTTCGGGACTTTATAAACACCCTGTAGTTTAATAAACATAATTATAAAACAAATTTGAGAATAAAATCAACTTTATAAAATTTATCAGGTAGCATTAAATATTTTACCCTTACAATAGTTGGACATGTTTGAACAAAGAATTAGTGACATTTTATTTACGTTTTACCCACAGTTAGCTTTATGTTAATTTTTTTTTATATCTCATTTTGTCGCATACTTGCTCAGTTTAGAGGTTTAGTAAATAACAGGTAGATTTTTATGTCAAACAGCATAGGTTAAAATGAAAAGTAAAATCAGCATGATTCATTACAGAAGACTGGCTGTTGCCACTGCTTCTGCTTGCCTAGAAAGAGACCTGCTGATCAGAACAAACCTGAAAGCCTGATGTAGGCACAGTTAGCAAGTTTTGAAAGATAGTTGTGCTCTGTCTGCCTGATGCAGTTAGTGTCATAACTTAGGGTTGTAATTCAGTTAATATAGTTTAAGTTTCCAATTAATCACTAAAGCACAAGAGGTGATAAGTTGTTTTGTATTATTGTAAGTTTCGCTAAATGCAAAGACTTCAGTTTTACATTAATTTTTAAATTTTTGTGGTATATCTTTTGATTGCACTAAAGACTAATGAAAGGCAATAAATCACTTTAATATGCAGATAACTTTTAATGGTGACCAGTTAGTTATAAATAATTAAATTAGCTAGTTAGATACTTAGTCATTATAGATTTACATGGCCACTATTAAATTTATTTTTTAAAAAAGCACACTTAAAATCACAATCTATTAACATGTCACAGTTTAAAATACATGTAATTTATGACATTAATTTTTAAACGATATTAACATAACTACACATTAAAAATTTTGTAGCAACAATACTCAACAAAATAATTGCACATCTTTTTGATTTGAAGCTTTTACACGCATTCTGTCTAATTTATATCAATTTCCTTCTCTTTAAACATCTTCTCTAACAATAAGAAATTTGTTTCAATAAGTAAGCCAATATTTCCACTATTTTCTGCTTGTTTTATCTGCTAACTTGTCAATCCCTCGACAATATACCTATGAGGTTTTACTTCATCTGATAAAAATTAAATAGTCCAAAACTCCTGACAGACGTAAAACAAATTATCGCTATGTCTGAAAGTAACTAGAAAGTCAGATAAATGTTTAAATAAACCTATTATTTAAAAAGACCTTAGAACATAAAAACATGTTCTTATGCTAACTAAATCAACTACAGCTTATGATGATCCAATTAAACAGGAACAGTCGATTTCAAACTAAAAATGTGGACTAGTAGTCAAAGAGTACACAATTTAATTTTAATTTAAGTTCTTGTGATTTCATTCTGGTGAGGAAACAGAAAGGGAAAATGAGCAACAGCTAAAATTATAATCAACTGCTTAATTGAAATAACAATAACTATACATATTTATATTTTTGAAGAATAATTTTTTTCTTTTTGTGTATTTGGTTTCTTTCTTCAATACATTTCTTCTTGATTTTAGAATTTTGGACTTAATTTAAGATTTCTGTTACTCTAAAAACCTAAATGCATTTAGGATGTATAGGAAAAGATGCTAATTTTATTTTAATTATATAAACATTCAGAATAAATACGAAATGATATATGGTAAGGGCTGGTTACAGAGCCGGTGTAGCAGAATTTTTTAAATTTAGTTACACACCGAGCAAAATAATCTAAAAATGGCAAAATTTTAGAATTTAGGAAGGCACTAGGCAGCAGAATTTAGGGTCCAAAGAGATTGCATCAAGTGGGAAAATGCGTAGCTAGCCCTGTGTATAATGCACAGAGCCATAGGTAGGGTTTTCAGCACCCGGGCACAACTGAAGATTTTGAGCCAACATTTGTAGGCCAAGAATGAAAAATATTTCATTCTAAAATTTTGTAGCATCAATTTGGCACCCCATGGATGATGTGTCCAGGGACAGATGTCCCTCCTTATCCCCCAGCTCCGCCCCTGATGATACATTGAGACATATAAGATCAAACTTTTAAATTCTTAGTTTCCAATTTCTTTATTATTAGAAAAATTCCTTTCTATAAATGCCTGTCCATGTGATAAGTTTAGAAGCATTTTTGATATCTTCCATAATTGCGTTTAGTGAAAAATAGGGAAAATAAGGGAAGATAATGTTTTTATTGTTCTTCCAAAAATTCATCAGAAATTTTTTGTAAAATACATTCATTACGTGTTAGTACCATGAAGACATTTTTCTAGAATCTTCTAGATTAGTGAGTGGGTCTATAAATCCTTCTAAACTTTCCAAGTTGCAGTGTCTAAAATCCTAAAGAAAAATTACCCCTGCCAATTCTATAATAGCAAAAAACCAGAAATATGTTGGAAAAAAAATCAGAGGAAAAAATGTAAGATTAATTTTATACAGAAAACTGACGCATGTTGAGACAAAAAAAGAAAAAAAATACCTCTTACCATGAAAAAAAATTAAAACAAATGCATTTTTAATTAATTACACAGCTATTTTGCTTTTGCTAAGAACTGAGCTAAGGTTCAATTTATGCATTTATTACCTTGTTTATTTTTCAGATTCAAAATACTGCTTAATAAGTCACCAAAATGGAAAGTAATGTCACTTTATAATATGATAGCGAAAAAAAAAAATGCTTCATTTTCATGTTACTTCTTGAATACAGTTTCAATATATTAGCATTATTTTAATGAAATTGCTAAAAAAATGCTTTTGGAACGGTTTAATAAAAGAATTCACAATCCCAAAAGCAAAAAATTGTTTAAGAGCTTTTCATTAGGAAAAATGAAAGAATTCCAAAATGCTTATGTTTCACCTTCTGCTCATAAACTTGAGTATTCCATCATTTATATTAGAAATAAAAACAAATTATAATTCATGAACCTATTCACCCACTCAAAAGATAACTATATTTGTCAATGAATCACTAAAAATATTTGTCCAAAATGCTAATTTACATTCAAAATGGCAGTGGTAAAAACAGACAGAAATTTCAGATGATTAAAATTAAGGACCTTCTGCCAAATTTGGTTGAAATTAAGGACTTTTAAGGACCAAAAATTGATTCCAAAAAACCTAAGGACTCTTGAGGACCCTGCGAACCCTGATATTTGCAACCCATAAACTGTCTAATCAGTTTACAAATGTAAACATTTGATTGTATACATAGCTTTCTATACATCTGAGCACTTCCACAGAAGTCTGCATGGTGATGTGTTAGCTTCTTCATGGTGTGGCATTTTCCGTGTCATGTAGTGTTCACACATAATATATATTTATTAAATTCAGCAAACAAAATCTATTTTTCATTATCTTAATTAGCATGAAAATAATCTGTTATGTGCAGCTGTTTTCTATAAATGTTTTTAATAAAGATGTTTTCTAAGCCTTTTTTCTACATTTAGACCTACATTTTTCATTTATGTGTATATTTTGTTATTATACTAATATGTTTATGTTTCTTCACTCTTATGTGAGGGATGGGTGATGCATATAAGCATTTTAAGGTGAAATATTTTTTAAAGATAACTAGATGGTGTCTCGCGTTCATTACTTTTGAACTGAATACAGTTTGGGATTGTGACCTTCAGTTTGATCACATTCTGAATAACATTGGTGTCAGCTGTTGCAGGGGAGGAGGGAAGCGTAACATAAGGAAACAGAGTTTGGCTCTTTGACTTGCATGTGATATAAACCTCGTGTTTCTGATATCCCTTAAAATCATTTTTATTTATTTATTTATTTTGCTATTATGTAGTGCCTTTTAGGGTTACTAAGTGAGATTCTGTTATGCTTTCTGTTGTTTTTATTTCCTATATGTTGTTTACTTTTTATTTTGGAAAGCCTTTGGCTGCAGTTTATTATAAGGAGCAAACATTATTTATTAGAAGAAGGATATTCACCCATAATAAATGAGCCAATTAGTGACATTGAAGAAAGCAAATTTGCTAAAAATTGCTCATTTGCTAAAAAGTTAGAGAGCGGTATTTCTAGTAATTCTGATATGACATTTTGTTAAGAGATTGAGCTTGTTAACTTTGTTAGAGACTGCCTGCTTTCCATTTCCCATGAAAGATTTTGTTGCTTCTTCTTGTAAATAGTTTTCTTGTATCTTTTTTATTATTACTAATGTATTTTGTCAATTAAAACTTCAGAATAATTTGAATAGTGCTTCCAAAAATGATTTCTCAAACTAAGCAATTTTTTTTCATATATTTCATTAAGTAACGAAAAATGATTATTGAATGTTAATTTTAAAAATACATGATAGCTTAAGTAATACTCTAAAATAATACCAAAAATTATGATGTTAGAATTTAAACTTCTTTTTTTTCTACAGTTAGGCTTTGTGACGCAAAATCCTGCCCTATGGGACCATTCTTTTTTACTCTTATCTATCCTGAGGGAACATCTTAAACAGGGACACATTGTCTTGAAGGGGTTAAACATGGTTATGTATCAAAAGACAATAAGGAATATAATACTTAAATAACTGAATTAATTATTGAAAATTTTCCACTTCAAAGCTTGAAGAAATATGGAAAATACTGCTGTGAGTTTTTAGCTCAAGATTATATACAAATCTTCTAATAATAAATTTCACCTTCCTATGAAATTTAAAAGAATACATAATTTTTATTTCTTTATATATGCTAATTACAGCTTAGAAAGTGAATTCAAAATCAAGGTGGCATGGTTACTTGCTTTAATTAAAAGCTTATAAACTTAGAATGTCATACAGAAAGGTGACACTTAACATCACATAACTCTTATGCTAGATGGCACAAAAGATATTTAAGAAATAATTGTTGACCAGAATATCCTCTTAAATATTTATTATTTTAAATTAAGTAATCTAATTAGTTATTTTTAAAATGATACATGATAGATATTTTAAAAATACTGAAATATAAAACCATTAGCATGTAATTAGCAAACTAATGTGATATTTTATATTTCATTCTATAATTATTTATTATTGTATTAAAAGAAAAAATACCTGTCTGCTGTTTTACACTCATCAGGATCAAATTTATTAATATCAATCTTTTCATCTCTAACAGTTTTCTCCATTTTTTTGCTTGGTGAATGTGATGGACTTTGAGCTCCAAGCTGCAGCTTTACACTTGCAATTGAAGCTGCTCCTTCTCCATCAGTATTTGGTTTTCTACATTCAAGTAAACATTCCAACACACTTTTATGCTCTAGGGTGATGCAGTGGCAGCGTACAAAGGCTTCAAGTTCATTCCACATCAACCTGTATTGTTCTTCTCTGTGAATGAAGCATAAGTTTATGAATTTCTTTATATAAGTTTCTCTCTTAAAAAAATTGTAAGTTATTATAACAATTAAAAATGCTGAAAAAGTTTAAAAAAAATAGAGCAAATTTTTTGATAGAAATTTCACCAAAAATAAAAGGATGTAGAAAGGATACTGAATTGGATTGCATTATTTAATTTAGGCAAAGCATATAAGGACTATCTGCTTAAGCGCCACCACAGTTTTTATGAAAAGAAACTAGAAGATGGAAATGGAGAATCTGATATTTAGTCTTTGCCTACCACGAAGAAGACTTTAGCTTAACAGATTTTAAATGTCTTCGAAAATTACAACTATGAATATCAGTCTCTTATTCAGATGTACACAATGTGCAAAAGCATTGGAATTGGGGAACTTTCATTAAACCCTTCAGAAATACTTGGTTGAGAAGCATAAATTTGCCTATAATTTTATGATGAGATGTCTCATATTTTTGCATAAATAAATTAGAGATTAATTCATGAGAATTTAATTAATGCATTAGTAATAATATATTACAAACCTTTTTGGCCCTTTCCCTCTTGTCCCTACAGCAGGAACAGGTAGAGAAGTCCCTTTGCTTTCATAATTTACAAGATAATATATCACTTTTTTACATTCAGTAACTTCATTGTTATCTAGAGTTTCTTTTGTTATCAACTCAAGTAAAGGTGATAATTGCTATGAAGAAAAGATGATATATGCATCAGTGTTTGAAAATGAATAATAATGGATATATAAAAATTCAGAAAATTTGGAAACACACACACAGAAAATAAATAAATAAAGTTCATAGCTCACATATTTTAAATAATGTATGAATTTCTATGAATTTTAGAAGAATTTCTAAGATTTTGTAAATTTCTATAATAAATGTTAAATCATTTTTATGCCTAACTACTTTTAATGTTTCTTACTATTAAAATTTCTGTAAAAAAATATGGTAATCTTTTTCCAAATTATCCAAGCAAAACGTCTGAATTATTCTAAATTTTGGCAGATTTCCAGAATACAAGAACCTCCAGGGGGAAGTATTTGTTAAGAGACTGAATATTGTGCAAAGTATTTTTCTCCTGAAGAGCGTTTATTGAAGTGTTTTATCTTTTTCAGCAAACTTCTCTGCTGCTGAGTACCTTGTCATGATCTGGGGGGCTCCCTTCCCTAAGGGGAAGTAGTCTAAACTCAGCAGCTGAAGCTTGTTCCAGCCATTGTGAACCCTAGGGTACTGGCCGGACAATAGCTGCAATAAAATCTCAAGAAATTCAGAGTCTGTGGACTCTACTGCCTCACTAACAGATGGACGAACTGCTCTAAGTTCATTAGAAGCTATCTCGGAAGACTCAAATAGAGTCTCAAATATTTTAAAAGGAAAAATTATTTATATAGCACAACATATTTTTGACTTGTTGATTACACAAACTGTTGATAATGCAGTTCTTAAGGGAAGGCTTGAAGAATGCACAACAATATTGTTGACTCTTCAGCCTCTCACATATGCAACAGTGGCAGATCCAAAAATATCTGGAGACTTTACAGAACTACTTTATCCAAGAAAGGATGGAGTTACTTCTGATGAGGTTAAAAATAAAATTGTGAATTTGACTGATCCTACCTAATTATATATTGGCGTAGTGGCATAACTAGAACTCTTGGGACCCTATGCAAAAAAATTACCTGGGCCCCTTTCCCAATACATTTAATGCACTTATAAATAAAAATAAAGAAAGAAGTGAAATGTTTAAAAAAAATCATGGATTCCAAGACCCAGTGTTTTCATGAGGATTTTTATCACATCTGGATTAATTGTTAAAAAATAAAAGGACGTTCTTAGGGAACCAACTGAAAGGTATGTAACATGAAGAAAGAATAAAAAGGAAAACATTTTCTGTTGACCAACTGGTGAATTGCAAATTTTCTTTAGTCTGGGTATTTGAAGTCAGATGATTTTAATCAGTTATTTAAGACTTTTTGCATGTGTGCATGCAAGCGACAGATTTTTCTCTCCTTTCACTGAGATACATACTGGTAATAAATGAATAAGTCTATATATATATAAAAAAAAGAACATGTCAACGTAAAGCATAGCATTAAGAAAAGGCAGAAAGCTTAGATTTATATATAAAACCCAAGAGGTTTTACATACTAACATGTTTTTAACTTTTATATAATATCTGTGCCTATCTAAGTTTTTTTTCGCTTAATTTAGCAAACTTATAAATAACTGGTTATATTATAAACTGACAGACAAGATGATTGAAAAACATACCGAAAAGATATTACATTAATATATAGTACTCTGTGATATACTCAGCTTAGGAACATGACTTATGCAATAATATACAAGTAATAAATAAGAACTTTTATAATGTAAATGATACATTTGTTAAATATAAAACATAGTTATCATAAACATCATAAAGAAAACTATTTTAACATACAAGTTTTGGAGATAATATGTATGGTAAAGTTTTTTTTCTTTTTTAAAAAACTTTTTGATACACTAAACTACTTGAATACATGATTTTTATAAAAAATATGAATTCTAAAGGTTTTTCCTTTTTTTTTTTTTAATTTACCTCAATCCCTACTGCTGCTCTTCTTCTCTAATGGTGTTCCCCCCAAATAAGTGTAATTATAACACTGGTGGTCAACATTCATCATAAAGACAAAAATGCTTCTTTATTAAAATTTATGCCTTCTAACCTCCATTTCTGTAAACTTATCTGTCAATACCTAGATGTCCATTTTCTTATCCATCTGAGCTTCAACGCTCAATAGTGTTTCTCAAATATGTTTTTATTAGTTTCAGTTTTGAAAATGACCTCTCACTTGTGGCTGTGGTTACAGGTAATGATAAATAAAATACCACTGCTAATTTCACTAAATCCTTAATGGATTTTAAATTTTGGATTTCTGTTCTGAAAGTATTTATAAATAATAACACTTGTACTTCCAATGCTTTAGTAAAGTCTTCTCATGGTTGCCACTCAAACTGGAGAATGAAATTCCCTGACTTTTCCAGGTTTTTCAGGTGTATTTTATGAAAATTCCAGTCTATCTACGTAATGTACGTTGGCTGTGCTAAGAGGTAAATTAATTATGGTACCACTTGAAAACACAAAAATTTGCCAATCACACACACACATAACACATCGTCACATAACAAGTCCCGGGACTAGCCCACAGATGGCGCTTGTAATATCAATTCGATTTCTTTGTTCAAAAGAACTAACCTTCAAATGACACGTACCTGAGTTTCATGGCAATCGGACCAGAAGCAACGAAACTACTGTGGTGAACGTGAAGGTACTTGAGCATTTGTAGACAAAATGGACAAAAACGAATTTCGAATGTTGATCAAACATTTGCTATTTAATGGGCAAAAATACCGTGCAAGCTCAGCAATGGCTTGAAAAATGTTATCCAGACTCTGTTCCATCAAAAACAACCATTTGCCGGTGGTATGCTGATTTCAAGCACGGTCGCATGGATACAAATGATGCGGCACAATCGGGTGGCAGTCACTCCAGGAAATGTGAAACAAGTGTGAAGATGACCGCAAAGTGAAAGTTCGTGAGATTGCTGAGATGGTAAACATATCGATTGGAAGTGCGTGTATAACTTTACATGAAAAGTTGGGCATGAAAAAAGTGTTTTTCAAATGGGTGCCACATGTGCTCACAGTGGAACAAAAGCAATGATGAGTCGACGATTCAAAGAGCTGTTTGTCCCTGTTTATGCGCAATAAACAGCATTTTTTGCATCAGTATGTAACAATGGATGAAACATGGATCCACCATTTCACTCTGGAGTCGGAGCGGCAGTTAGCTGAGTGACGTGCGGCCGGTGAAAGCTGTCCGAAGAGTCCAAAAACATAACAGTCAGTTGACAAAGGCATGGCGTCAGTGCTTTTGAATGCGCAAGGTATAATTTATATCGACTACCTCAAAAAGAGAAAATCTATCAATAGCGCCTATTACAGTGAATTATTGGTGCGTTTGAAGGATGAAATCGCAAAAAAAAAAAGGCCATACATGAAGAAGAAAAATCTTTTTTCATCAAGACAATGCTCAGTGCACACAAGTCAACGCAAACACTGGATACATTGAACGAGCTGGGCTTCACTCTGCTTCCCCGCTTACCATACTCTCCAGATCTAGGCCCCAGCGACTACTGACTGTTTTCTGATCTCAAAAAGATGCTCCAGGGGAAAAAAATTAGCTCGAATGAGGAAGTCATCGCTGCCACTGAAGCTTATTTTGCACACAAGGACAAATCGCTTTACAAGCATAGTATCGAAAAGTTAGAAAAGCGTTGGAATGATTGTATAGTTCCTGAAGGTGATTATATTGATGAATAAACATGAATTTTGTGAAACGAATGTTGTTTTCTTAGTTAGTCCTGGGACTTATCGAACGATGTGTTATATATATACATAAAATCCCCAAAGCATTACTATTATAACTATAATAATTAGAATAGAAGAGAAACACGCCAATGTGACAATCAAAATCACTGAAACAATCTTGTATTAGGCGTACATTTATTAAAACACTCAATCGATTTTGAGGGCAGCTACAGACTAGTTGTTTTCTCCACTGAAGATTAAGATTAGAATCTGCCCAATCTGAATTAAAATGCCTTTTTTGGATTAAAATGCCTTTTTTTGCAGACATTTTGCAGCTAAACAAAAGAAATAAATTTATTTAATGATATTTAAAAATAAATTCAGGTACTTTATAGTTATTTAGCAGCAAACATAAGCAAAAAATATGTGCATTAAATTTTGTGATTATGCCAGAGAAAATTTCCTGAAATTTGAAAGTATTATTTACTAATAATAAATAAATTTATAGAGAAGAAGCAACATTAAATGATATGAATAACATTAAAATAATTTAAAATTGAATTATGATAATCAATGACATTTCGGCGAATATAATTATATTAAATGGTTAGCCTAGATGACTGATTACTATTTTTTTGTTTTACTACAAAATGACAAATAAGGCATTTATTAAAAAGAAAAGGAAAAAGTTTAAATGATTGTGCGGTAAAATCTTAGTATATGCTACGGCCTTGGCACGATTTTGAAGATTGCCGCCAACGCCAAAATGACCCATTTACCGCTCATCATCATATCGCCAAATCCCGTGTTTACAGTACATTAAACCGATTATGTTTTTATATGAGAACACATATTTTATTTAGTTCAACATGCACTGCATATGCGAGTCTCTTGATTCTCTAGGTTTCTAGAAGCTGGAAAATGAATTGGTATAAGGGCTCCCTGAATATATCAGGTTACATTGTTTTTACGAGATGGTTCTAAATTAAATGGCCAAGTGGAGGCACCTTTTTTTGCCTTTTCACATGACAAATTAAGTATACAAAGACAGTATAGATTATCTCAGAGGTCGGCAACCTATGACCCGTGGGTCACCGAGCGACACATTTGGTAATTTCAAGTGACCCACTTTAGTTCCAAAAGTAAAGTATAAGATATACAAACATTTTTTTCTTTTTCCCCAAAAATTTTTGTCGCAAAGTTATGAACATACCAAATTTGAATCCAATATAACATATAAAAATATCAGTTAAAGCCCCATCCCCGTCTGACTGGATATGGAATCCGCCGATAGTATGCGGAATGCAGCGACATTGTCTGAACAAATTGCACCATTCCCGGACGCGCGCGTCGTTATGTCAGTTATAGTTATAGTTATAGCACGTGTAGTACAGTAGCACAATAATATTGACCTAATAACCTAGTGAAATAAATATTATTATTTAAAAAAATTACCATGAACAAACAAAATGCAAAAAAGACATTATTTTAAGATGTGTGGACAAGATGTGAGTGGAATGGCAAATGAAGATAAATCTGAATACATTGCTAAACACGTATTAAATTTTGGAAAAAAAATAAATTCTTAAAGAGTTTTGTTACCAGCAACAATCACGCTATGTCTGCCAGCTTTGTTGCAGCTCTTAGCATTGGTACCAATGGAAAACCATTTACAGACGGCAAGTTTTTGAAAAACGCATTCATAAATTGTTCCAAACACTTATTTAATGACTTTGCAAATAAAAAACAAATAATTGAGAGAATCAAAGAAATGCCATTGTCAGCTAGAACAGTCCAGCGTTGCGTTGAAGATATGGCCAAGAATATTGATGAACAGGTCAAAAATGATTTGTTATCTTGCGACATAATTAGCATTGCAGTTGAGGAAAGTACATAAATAGTATTGGTAGGCTTGCAATAATTATTAGATTTGCATCAATAAATAGCTCGAATGTCAATGAAGAACTATGCGTTCTTGCTTCAATGAATGACACCACCAAAGGCACTGATATTTTTCATCAAGTACAAGAGTTTACAAATTTCAAAAATGGGCAAGTATTGGATTTAAAAAGTAAATTCTTTTCCTTAACAACTGACGGTGCTCCAAGTATGAGAGGAAAAACTGTTGGATTTGTAAACTTAATGGAAAATGAACTTGGCTATTCACTTTTACCATTTCATTGTATCATACATGAAGAAAATTTATTTGCAAAGGCATCTACACAACAACTTAAGGATGTAATGGAAAAAGTTGTTCAGATTGTAAACATGATAATAGTGCGATCAGGATTAATACACAGGCGCTTTAAAGCTTTTTTGGAGGAAATTTAATCGAAATATGGAGATTTGTTATTACATTCTGAAATACGATGGTTAAGTCGGGACAAAGTTCTTAATAGATTTGTAGAGTGCTTTGATGATATATAAATATTTCTTCACGAAATCGGTGAAAATGATCTCGAACTCAATGATAAACAATGGTTTTTAAGACTTTTGTTCTTAACAGACATAATGAACCATTATGATGATTTCAATGTACGACTCCAAGGAAATAACCACACAATTTTGAAAATGTATGAGGAATGGAAGAGTTTTACTTCAAAATTGATATTATTTGAAACTGACATAAAAACTAAAAAATTTCATTTCTTTCCCTTGTTAAAAAGGGAACACGAAGAAGAAAATATCGATGAACGCAATCTAAATATGTTCGAAACTTGTATTTCGGTCATTAAAAGTGAATATGAAAGTTGGTTTCGAAGTCTTAAGAAACATGGAGAAGTGTTTACATTTATAATAAAGCCTGATGAAATAGAAGAAAATATTATAAATTTGCAGTATTTTGAATATCTAAGAATTGACAATTTTAGTTTAGAAATGATTGATTTTAAAAGTTCAACATTATAGATGGATAAATTCAAGAAATTGCGGAACGATTTGGAAAATACAGAAGATAATTATTTTCTCATGATATCAACATGATGAGCATCATTTCCTACAAGGTTTTCATCATTAAAAAAAAATTGCCTTTGCCATTTTGTCCACATTCGAGTCCACTTATAAATGTGAGCAAATATTTTCACAAATGAAATTTATTTTAAGCAAAAACAGGAGCAGGTTAGCTATTGAAAATTCAGATGCTTGTGTTCGACTTAAAACGACTAACTATAAACCAGACTTGACTAAACTGACGTCACAAGTTCAACATCAGGGGAGCCATTGATATCATAGAGAAAGTTTACAAATAAAGTTTATTCAACTATGTTTGCAATTATTTTCTTAATAAAATATATTTTATTATTTACTAAAATGCTGTTTCAATATGAAAATATCTCTGACCCAAACGTCTCATTAATACTCACATTTTGGTCGATTTTGTCCCGCAGCCAAAAAAGGTTGCCGACCCCTGATCTAGACCCTTACTGGGCTAACATTAACTTGCACAACAGCTTCAAAACATGCAGGCATGTACTCACTCAGTTTATGGTACGTGTTGGTATGCAAAGCATATCAAATGTCTGAGAACAGACCTATCCATTTGTATAGATTACACAATGGTGGAGTGTGAGCTTGAAAGAGTAGTCCTATAATGCTTTATGAATGCTGAACTGGATTGAGGTCTGGTCCCGAAAAGTAAGGTGAACTCTGACTTATGCTCCTGAAACAATGTGGCCACAATCTTGGCCTTGTGGGAGAAGCCAATGTTCTTCTAGAACAGCCCATCACTGTTTCAGAAAACAGGTGCCATGAATGGATGTAATTGGTTCACAACAATATTTATATAGTCCACAGTTTTCATGATTTTATCTAGGAGCTAGAGCTGACCATGAACACGTCTCCTCCAGCAAAACTGATTAATTTTTGTCTCTAAAAATACAACCTAATTCATTTTATAAGGAAACTGAATTTCAAACTGTATGTTAAGAATTTAACCTATTAGAAAAAATGTTATAAATGTAATGAAAATTACTATAAATCGAAATGTATATTTACGACACACCAATAAACTTTAATTGAAATAATAATTTTATTTTAAATTAATGCATTTCATGCCTGCAAACAAGATATTTTATTTTGTCATTACAAATTAAAAAATTACATCTAATTTAATTACCTAACCTAGTCACATCTAGTTTTGCTTTAATGTGTCACCTGCAGAAATAAACAATGAAAAGATAATAATTTCTCCAATTGTACTTAAAAAGCCTAGAAAAATTAAGAAAAGAATCTTTCACAAAGGAATTTAAAAATTTCATTGTGATAATTGCACATATTATAAAACACTGATTAATTAAAGTGAAGTCTTTCTGACCATCCAGGGGGGAAACTGATTTTAATGGAAAATATAACTTTATGGAATTCTCTTTACCTTTTTTTTTAATTCAGACCTCAGGTCTTTGCCGCATTTAAACGTACAAATAAATTTCTTTCAAAACTTCTTGATTGCAGAAAGCCAATTTCTAAAGAGTCAATCAAGTGATCTGAAAACTCTGTATAATTGCATTGCCTTTTACTGCAAAACAGACAAATCTTTCTTTTAAAGTAATAGGAGGAGTTTCATGTTTTCATTATTTTTTAATTTTAACAAACTTTGTAAATTTATTCCTACAAAATTAAGTAGTAACAAAAGTAGTGAAATTCTTTTATTTTCATAAATAGAGCCAATTGCTATCTGAATTAAAAGATAACTGAAATTTAGTTTTTAATTGTGTAGATTCTAAAGTGAAGGTATAAATGTGTTTTCATACTTACTGTGCTAAAAGTAAATAAAAAAAACTATTTTTATACTAAAGAAATCATATAAACCATTTCTCTTCAATTAAAAATATACTAAGGAACATGTTTCTTTAATTCCCATCTAGTAATTGACACTTTACAGTGTGAAATCATTTCTGATTTTAATAAAGAAAATCCAGCGTAAAGAGAAAAGTAGTAGTTTAAAGAAAGTACGGCATCAGAGCTTTGCCATCAGATTTTAGTATCAGAAACTAATCTCATAACTGTTTCTACTAAATATTTTTATTACCTTCCAAATCCTTATTTATGTAGTATTTGTGCCCTGTTACTGACAAGTGATACCCAAAATGGTATGGCTCTGTGTCGTACAGATTCATTTATATTAAATTAACAACTTTTTAAAAGTATGCATTGTAAAATATAATATCTTCATATTCTTTAAATCAATTCAAAAAATTCAATCATGTTTATGTTAAAAGAGAAGAATTGCAAGAATGTGCATATCTCGTGATACCTCAAATCATATTTTCCGAATCCTCATATTTGTTATCTAAAAATCATATTAAAATAGTTCCAAATGCCCAAGTTAAAACATGGTTCTGACTTCATTGCCTGTTTTCAGAAATTTGTGGATAGCAAATTCATTGATTTTTCTTGTGGTTCCATAAAGTTTATGCATTTCTGGTATTTTTCTCGATGCTAATCGCTTCATTCTTAATAAAACTTTTTAAATTTCGCTTCAATTATTATATATTAATTTATTACTGCTATCATTTAAGTCAGTATACAATAAGTGTTTACTTCCCATATGGGTTATAGTATACTTAAGGATGTCCTTTGGATTATTGCTAAGTTGTTGTTTTATTTATCTCCAAGTTGTTTCTTTAATGGTAACCTGAGTAGTTGAATGTTACAGAAACCCTATTATGATGTAATTGGTTGCATGACTGCGGTGAATTTGAATGATGGGAAAAGATTTATAAGGGCTTCTGTGTTGGATGTTGGTTATTTTGTGGTTTACATGGTAAAATGGCTGAATGTGGCAAGATTAATTTGAATTTTTGTTCCCTAATATTTTTTTTTCTCATGTTAATTTTACTTCAAGTAGTATCTGATGACATTCTTGAGTGATCCCATTGTTCACAACAGTTTGGAAGATTTGCTATTCGTTGTAAGGTACTACTTTTATTCAGTCCTTGAATGGTGTGAGTAACTGCTGAAGAAATCTGTTTCACTTTGCGATCCATACAGAGCTCTTCTAATCTGTGGAAGAATTTTATGGAATTTTATTTTAGGTGGAGTTAACCTTCAGCCTCTTACTTAGTTGAGAGACTTGTCTCAATTTTCTGCAGATCTCCTTTAAAATTATTATACTATCCCTAAGCAAGCCAAGCACTTTTATGCAATTGCTTCACAGATTTCGCAACCATTCACTCGCAACCATATGCTCGAGGAACACTTTTCCTGCATAAAACTGTCTTTCACAATAATTCCTTGGTAATCCTAGGCAAAGATCATAATTTATTTCACCAATGGTTGTGTATGCAGGAATATTTGGAGTCATGGGAAGAAATCCCATTTTTTCAAATATTATTATTCCAGATAGAGATCTTTCACCTTAATCATCAAATCTTCATATCAATAACATTGCATCAAGCAATGAGGGATCAACAAAACACAAACATCTCTCTTCTCCAAAGTTTCTATCAAAATCAGCACACTGATATCAATGAAATGTCTTGAGCTTGTGACATTTTCTCATATTTTTCAATTTCTTGTTTGATGATCTTCTTTCTTTCTACCTCACACTAGGCTAGAGGCATTTTGCTTGCACGGCACATATCTAAAAATTTTCACCCTTTAGTACTGCTGCCCTGGCTCTGATGCCAGCATTACACTTTTTTTAATCTGTTAATATTTTGTGTCTTCCTAATTTTTGATCATCATGTATGTCTGACATGTCCTTCATGAAAGCTTAGTAGCCTAACGAAAAGCTGAACAACGATCCACTGCTTGATCACTACAAATTGCAGGCAATAATGTGAAATTTTGCTCCCATAAAACTTGATTCTTAAAGACTAATCTTTTATTTTCTAAAGTATCCTCTGCCTACAGACTCCATTTGAGATTTATTTTCTGTACACAGGTTAGGTAACCCAATGGAAAGTTGTACTATGTAACTGCAAGGCTGACACTAATTTAAACTTTCTTCTGAGTTATTTTACTTCGAAATTCAAGATGGGATGATAAGTCATTTGGCCTCTTTTATGGGTCTAACAATAAGAATACGGTGGATCCATACACCTATTTGGCAAGAGTAGGAACTAAACTAATGTGCAGATGTCTGCCATGTTACAAAAGCCCTCCACATCGAACATTTGCGCATGTCCATAGAAATATGAAGAGTTATGTGTTCATGCTACATCTGCATTAGTGAAATAAATTCATTACAATAGTGACAGGTATGTTTTCTTTCTGTAACATTAGTTTTGACTATGTATTTGAAAAACAGCTCAAAATTAAACAGCTAGGTTGAAGAGTTCGGCTGGTAGGCAGATCGAATACGTACTTGACGTGGTGTTTATATAGCCCGACATGAACTACTAGATTTATTAGCAATAGGTTACGCATGCCAGAAATACCATAACGATTCAAAAGATGCTTTTGAGAATTTTTAATGATGCCCATGAACTTCATTATCTACGCCCAAAATGCTGTGCATAAACTTTGCTATCTATGTCCAAAATTATCAGGACAATTCCAGAGATAGTTTCGAGAATTTTCAATGATGTGCAGTGTACGGATTACTAAAAAATTCTGGCAGATTCTGTTGGATATCATGCTGAAATACTGTATCAGTCAGGGCCGTCAAGAGGGATACTGATTAATCAAACACCACTGAAATTGCAATTTTTTTTGGGGGGGAGGGGGTGCGAATTCTTCTACACTGGGCATCAGTCAGATTAGTTATTCCAAAGTTTTGGGAGAAAATGTTTAACAGTTTCTGAAGTTAAGATCCAAAGATTCGAATGATCTCAGTATGTTGGTTCTTATATTAATTGTATGAGGAATCAAATTTACTTTTTAACCAAAAACCTAAACAAGTCAATAGCTTATTTTTAAATAAATTTTTAGAATAACAGTTTCTCTGAACTGCACGTTGATGTGTACCATTTAATTTATCCTTTCTAAAAATACTACTCAAGAGTTTAAAAAAAAAAAAACACTCAAATTCTTTTAAATAATAGTTTATAATTTACAAAAATAGTATTTTTTATGTAATTGTAGACTAATGAATATGTTTCAGATTCATTTTACTCCTACTAAAATAAGACAACAATAATTATAAAAGGACAAGTATGAAGGAAATCAGAAGAAAATATTTGATTTCTCTACCTGCAGAAAAACAATTAGTTGCCCAGTAAAAGAGTTATAAATTTTTATTTTCTTGCAACTTAACATGATGAACACAAAACAGTAGATATAAGATGTATTTATTCATATTTATATGTAATCATGCTAATCGCATATTCATTAATTTACTTTAAAATTTTCTTCATATTCGAAACCTGTCTGATTACTTTTTAAGCTGGACTTGCGGCTCTCAAACCTTCATAAAATCTATCAAAAGGCTTTCATTGTCTTGAAGTTTGGCCATCTCTGATGTATACAGTCACATAGAGTAAAAAAAAAAAAGTCATATACTTAAGTTTCATAATATTGCCCACCACTACCTAGCAGTGCCAACAATTTACATGGTGATGACCTTCTATTTTATGAAGAAAATAACAGGAACAGAATAGTGCTATAATAGCAATAGCTCTTACTTTTTATTTTAAATAAAGATATTGAATACATTTCCAGAATTTGATTAGTTTATTTATATAAATTACAATTTAAAAGTGTATAATATAATTTTACTTAGTTTTATGCTGGTAGTTTGCTCTGTTTCTTGTAGACACCTCCTCTTCCCAAATTTTAATGTAAATCCTTGAGTATAAAATTCTTAATGAAATTGTTACCATAAATTTGAGGTAGTGAAAGTTTCACAAATTTTTTACCCATTAATTTTACTTCCCTACAAATTTTGTCTCCCTCTACATTAAAATCACTACTATTGTACTTATGGTCCTTTAAAAAAAAAAAAAAAAAAAAAAAAAAAACTAATACACCAGTCTGCAGATTTTATATAATTTTTTTAATGTATTGAGATTTCTTAGAACACCCTATAAATGTGACATGTCCCATAAACCTGGACACATTTAAATTATATTCAAGAGAAACTAATATGTTTCTCCTGAATGCAATTTAAGAGAAACATATTAGCACAGCAAACAAAAGGAATTAAAAAAAAAAGTACTCTTATAGACTAAAAATCGGCTCTTATTTTTCTCACTCTCTTACAGGAATAATGTTAAATGATGTTACGCAGCTCACTGCTGTGTATGCTTATAATGAAAGTTACTGTTTTCATTACGAGTGAAAATTCCATAAGATTTAAAACTTCAAAGCTTTGTTCTTTCAGAGTTATAATTAATATGTATGAAAGAAACCATCAGTTTTCTGAGGTTCATTATACATTTAATGTATGAACAGCTAGTTTTGAAAAAAGAATACATACCCCCTCCCTCCAAAACATGAAAAAAAATGTGCAAAGACAAATCACATTCATTGGAAAATAAAGAAATTATACTGAAAAGATATTTCAATTTTCTATTACATCTATATATATATCTAATAAATTACATCTATAATAAATTTTGAGGATAGAAATGGTAGACAGTTATTAATTTATCTTCACAGTACCTAAAAACTATCAAAAATGCTCATTACACAAACAAAACACTGCAATAACAAAAGCTATAACATACAGAGATAAATTTAACAAACAGATTGCACAAATATGCATAAAAAAATAAAGACCCGTTTACAAAACGTATTACTTCATAAAAAAGTATTTCAGGATAAAAAAGAATCAGACTTCAAAATTTCAAGATCAGAAAGAAGAGATATACTCACAGATGTCATATTAAATATAGTTGTGTGACTGATAACCATAGGCCAATACAGTGTCAATCTGGCTAACTTTTTTTTTGCTGCAATCATATATTCAAATACAAATTATTAAATATTGTTCTATACAGAGTAAAATAATATACTAAAACCATGAACTAAATTAATATATAAATGTATATGTTAAAGCTTTACCTTTTTCAATCGGGAATTCAATAACATCCTTTTTAGCAGGATGTGGAACTAATCGATTCTGCTTCATAAATTCACCAAAATCCTACAGTACAAAAAATTAATTTCAAAATAATAAAATTCAATACTAATGTAAATGCAATAAATTAAAGCTTAACAAAAAAACTGTTGAAAATTTTCTAACTTGGAAGAATTATAAACAATCAAGCTTCAAAATTAACAGACAAGCTATGGCTGAAAAGTAAGAATACAGGGGCAAGTCTATTTGAGTAAATGGGTATCTCAGTAATTTGGTGTGATATCGCCATGTTGGCAGTGGTTTTGGCGACTAACTTTTGATGCCAAATTCAGCAAGAAATCGTCAAAAGTGGCCAAACTTGGTGACCGTCCGGTCCCTGTATCACCATTATACGTACTGCAATTGAATAAATATTGTTGATCACTATATTAGCTGTAATTGTAATTTGGCCCTCATATTACCTTCAAATAATTTCGAGAAGCAGAAAGTACTAAAAGTATTTCACATTAATTTTTTTACAATTATTGAAAAAAGTTTGTAAAAAGCGAACAAATATCTTGCAAATTGTAACACACAGACCAGGTAATGAATATTCACTTCATTTAATTAGGTAAAAAAGATATTCTGCCACAGAAATTCCTGACTTTTTAATTTTCATTTAAATAGACAAACTGAACTTATTTACCACTTTTTGAATGAACTTCATAAATTTCATGCCTCTCCTCCCCCCAAAAAAACAATGTGTATTTTTAAAATTTTAAATTCCAAATAGTTTTTCACAGACAGATTATGCCACAGACTAAAAATCTAAGTAAAAAACACACTGATTACAAGCCATATTTTGATAAAATTTAACATTAATATGTAGGTTCCCTGAAATTTTTTGATACACACGGATGATAAGTGGCACAAAAATTAATGATTACATTTGAAAATATGAACTATTTTAGCCTAGCAGATGATTTTTTATTGACCAACTGACATACTTTAGGAGAGAATAAGTTTTAAGCAAAAGTTTATCAGATTTGATGTTGAAGGCCAAATGATCTCTTACTATCAAATTTATTGCTTAATATTGAATTCTGGTTTCTCTCAATATCAAAATTCTTCCAAAAATCATTTAGAAGTTAAATCAAGATTCATCTGTAAAGATTATTTGATTCCTCTGATCTTGGTTCCACCTTAGATGTTCATGGACCCAATTCAGCCATGCTCTGATATGGAGCAGAAACAAAGGAACACAGACAGTAAGTGTCAAGAATAAACTCAGCGCAACTTCCATGAACTTAAAAACCAGCATGCTACTTCTCAACCCCAGCCGGAGAAAGTTTTGTTTCTCATTCGGATTCTAAGAGATGTGAAGGATGCTCTTATTGTAAGTGGCGGATGGAAAATATATGTAATCTATAAAAAAGAAATCCTGTTAATAGTAATTTTCGTAACCTGTGTTATTAATGTGATATTTTAATACAGTCCATGCCTACCAATGTTTCTGGGCTCTTCATTTCTGGATTACTTATTTTGCTTCTAGTTCAATGATGAGAGAACTGGCATACCTGGCAGAAAAGATAGGTCCAATTTATGATATTTCTATTAAATTGAGAAAAAAGACCTATCTTCGTATGAAAAATAAAAAGTAAGCAATTAGTTTTTTGATAATAAGACTTCTTGCAAACAATATACATTTATTAAGAGTACATGAAAAGTTTATCAAAATATGGGCATTTCAGTACAAGCAATGAAATTCACAGACACCTTTATGCTACACAATTTTACAGTGTCTTGCACTTTGGCTCAAAAAGATAGCTGCCACTAAAGTAATACTACGACACACAGATCAGTGCTCTGTTTCTTAACTCTGATTCAACAACTGGTTAATGACATTACCATGAATGTCGAACTCTTTTGCAACTTATAATTACTTGCATCAGCTTGCAATATTCCTATAACTTTTCCAAACATCCCTACTTTGATCATTCAATTTTTTTTTTTTTTTTTTTATGATTTCTAATTTGCCTATATTTCTTAAAACATTCTCAGATTGCAATCTGAACTGCACAAGCAGTCTTACTTTCAACAATTTCGTTTTGACTTAAAATATTAAAATTTGTACGAGTTTTGTTGTATATTTAAAACCAATTTTAAATATGTACCAAGCATGCAAAATTTAGGTATTATGCCAGATTTCACAACTAATATATTCAACAAATAAAAAATTTAGCTACTTTTCTATTGTTTACTTTTTAGCTATAGCTTTTAAGAAAATGTTTTTTAATAACATCATATAATTACGTTTTTAAAATATGTGATAACATGACATAACTCAATTTGAATAGAACAACAAAAGGAAAGAGAAAGCTCACATTTATTCTATAATCTGTCACACGACCACCACAACCTTCACTTATTGATGGTGGATCTTCCAAAATTGATCTTCCTGTTCCTAATGTGTGAATAAAAATTTCTCCTCCATGGCTTGCCAGCATATGAGAGAGAACTTTGGATCCCGATTTTCGTGGCATTTCTAACATCACTGCTCGCCCTAGAAAATAAACAAAACTTTTTTTTTTTAATATTAGTCAACAATACTCTGGCAAATTTTATACATTAGCAATAAAAAACTGATACATAAAATTAAAATACACACTTTAAGAGAAAAAGTAAAAGGAATTTTTAAATATATTACTCGGAAGCAACAAACGTAGAATATACAAAAATAAATGATAAAGAAAAACATGCACTTTAGAAATAAGGCAAGTGTAGAAATCAGTAATCAATATGTAATTGCAGAAATTTGCAATCAATGCAAATTACATGTGGTACCATCAACTATGAAACTTTCACCAAATAACATGATTTAGTGCCATTTATAAAATAAGCATCACAACACACTTATAATATCTCACTTTTATTTCTTATGATCTCAAATGATTCTTGATTATTATGAACAATAACTGCTTTTGCTGTAACTTTTTCTTGCATTCTGGGGATAAAAAAAAAGGCTGTAGAATTTCATTTATTTTAACTGAATACTAATTCCTTTACAGCTAGTTGAGAGAATTAACATCTGTTGAATGGAGAAAAGAACAGCTGCATATGGCACAACCAAATAATAATCATCATCTGTAGAAAGTTTGCACTCATAGTATTCTAAATACAGATTCTGGTAAAATTGGAGGTATTGATAAAATTGTATAAAGCCTTTTAAGTTGAAGAAAAAAAAAGCATGTTGAATACTTCAATAGTAGCGGCTATAAATAGTAAAAATCTAATTCATCTAATAGGGTTTGAAAATGAACAGATGCATACTTCTACTGAGCTATTTCACAGTTACTTAATTATATATGACAGGTTCCATTAATATAAGACAATACAGTTGTGTTTAATTATGTATAATGAAATTTTTCAAATTTTAAATTACAAAAGCACCTAAAAATGGAAAATTGTACATGTAATGTGGCACGGTTGAACTTTTAACATTCAAAATTATTTGAATTTTTTTAAATGAATTCACACATAATTTGAACGGTAGTAACACATGTTTCAGATCATTTTTCCATTAAAAATTGCTCTGATACTTTCAAAGAGCCTGGGAAAAGAAAAATAGAATATTTTCCAGCACAGAACATAATGGTTAAATGTTATTCATGACCTAATGATAGTCAGGCGAGAGAAAATATATAACTTCAACTTTATGTTCTTTAAATCATGACTGAGCAACCTGACTTCGGTAATCGTGTGCATTATCATCTTGAGAGACATATGTAAGAAATAGTATAGAAATAGTACTATATGGTGGCTAAAAATGGTTACCTTTTTATCATAATATTATTTTTCATAAGGTGATAACTGGAACTGCTGCAAACCATAATATGACTGGCCAAAGTGTAACTGAACTACCAACATATTTTAAAGCAGGAATCTGGCAACAACAATCTGGATTGTTGACAGAATAATCTGGAACTTTGCTCTTTTTTGCTAAGCAACAGTTTTGAGATAGCAGTTTCTGTTATAAATATTCCACTGAAGTTTCTTTCTTACTGCAAGTATTAAAACAGGGTTCTGCAAATGCATATTAAACTAAATAAACAGTCTTGTTGAAGTAGTTTCTTTTTGAAGGAAAGAAATCTTTTTAACAATTTTTCTGGCTCTATAAATACGTTTTATTTTCCTAACACAAATATGTCTCAGAGATTATGCTTTACCATAAATGTTATACATTTTCACAACTTTAGACATACTACCCCGGAATATCCTCAGTAACTTTGCGACAAACATAACAAATTCACCAACAAACCAGACCAACCTACTACCAATCTGAGCTCCCTGGAACTTTCAAGTCCCTCATTTTCCTTCACTACACACAAAATTTTATAATCCACAACTGCACAGTTTTATGTAAACCTGAGAATGTATGCAAAATAAGCATGTCCTGTCAAACAAACAAAAAATACAGTTTACCATATAACCAATAAAAACAAAATTATTATTTTAAGCATAGTGCTCTCATGATTTTGAACAACCCCTGCACCTTTGTATACAACAATCTGGAGATTTTCTTGAAATCAATGATTTTACATCACTTTACACTATTTATTAACAAAATAATTGAAATAAATGGATACATTCATTATAAATACCATTTATAGTTCAAATTTAAAAGCATTCTAATGAAATTTAACAAAAAATGATATTATATGCATAACAGTCTACAATTTACATTTAATAAAAGCACAAAAAATGATGACTGAAAATTAACACATTTTTTTAATTCATTAAAACTTAGAAACTATTACATCAGTAATTCTTTCATAACCTTCAAATCCAATTTATTTCATAATATTTCAGTACATGACAAAAAAACTAGGAAATAAATGTTACCATTCAATAAAAAGTTTGTTAAACATGATGATGGTCTGTTATTCACATCCACAGGTGTGATCCGAAAAGCACAAGTACAATACTGCAATTCTGTAAAACAAAATGATTTGAGCTAAATATATACATTGCAAGAAAAAAAGGGGGGGTGGGCACATTTCCATATCTCCCGTTCTACAGGGACAAATGACGAAATTCAAATTGTGATTTTCATCTCTCGAAAGCATAACTTAGGATATATGTATTGTTCTAACATAGGTATTTTGAAACAAAATCGGACTTTTTCAGAAATAACATACCAATTTATTTAACTATTTCGATTCTACAACTCATATTATGCCTAAATATTAAATTTTGTAATATTTGGTGTGAAATTTACAGAGAAATTCAAACATTTACCTTGTTGCAATTTTTTCAGTTTTTCCATTGTGCATGAGTAGAAAAAAAGTCACAGCATTCTACTTTCAAATAATTTTAACAAAGTACCTAAACCACATTTGATGTTATTATCGCTTTCAACAAATATGCCAAATTTCAAAACGCGCCAATATATAAATTCCCGTATATCTTTGGTAATTTTGAATAAAAGAGTCTAATTTTTTGCAGGTATGCTAAGAAATACATTTAGTTTAAGACGATGGTAAAAATTTTACAGATTATAATTCAAAAAATTTATAAAAATTATCTAAAAATACAAATTTTAAAAATAAATCATAAAAAATGGGCAAATGATATTTAGAATGAATTTTAATTTCAAAATGTGAAAGGAAGAATCAAGTAAGTTTAACAAAAAAAGAGCTATTAATAAATATACACCGAACTCAATTAACACCGAGGAGCTAAAATTTTGAGAGCTAATTTTTTAAAAACTACTCATGTGATTTTTACAAAACTTCGCAGTTTGGCATAATTTGAGTGGTAAAATCGAAATATGAAAAAAAATTGGCATGCCATTTCAGAAAAAGTCTGATTTTATGATAAAATATCTGTATTAGAACAATGCTATGTATAAATCTAATACATATCCTAAGTCGTGCTTTCGAGACGTGAAAAATGCAAGTTGAATTCTGTCAATCAGCCCATTAGAATGGGAGATATAGAACCGTACTTTTTTTTGTCTGTGTGCAGTATACATATAATATATATATATACATATATATAATTTTCTTTAAAAAGTTAAAACTTGAACGATAGCGTTTTATGGTTTTGTAAAAACTGTGCATCTAGTTGCAATTTTATAATTCTATTATTAACTAGTAAGAATGTAAAAGCTATAGTACACCCTAAACCCTCTGAATCCTATTCGAAGAAGCACGTTAGTGCCAAAATTACACATTAAATACAATTAAAACTTAAAATCATAAGCAAAAATTCACATGAAAATATAACTCGAATAATGCCTTGAAAATTGTAAATTTTTGGCAAAATGGGAAAAGCTGAAGTTGCAATAAAAACAAGGTATACAATAAACAAAAACAATAACAACAATCTCTCTGTTATACACATATATATATAACAGAGAGATAATAATTACTTTAATATTTTGGCAAACTGACTAACAGAAGAATATAAATTGAAACAAAAACAAAAGAACATATTAAAATAAAATAACAAATCATGAAAAATTCTTTGGTCTTCTTCAAAGAGCAGCTGAAATATTTTCAACACAGCCACTTTTCTGAATTACAATGTGGTACTGATTTAATTAATATCTTTTGATAATTTAATTAGTTTTGCACCATACGTCATGATTTTAATAACTGAGAATCTTAATTTTGGAATTTCTAAACACTTATAATAATATATATACTCTCTGTCACAAAAAAATATATGCACCCAGGAGAATTCGAGCTACAGTCATGAAAGCCGACAGGTAAGAGATATAGATAACTAGTCTGGTAAGAGATACGCAAATGATTTAAATTTCGATGCTAGTGACAGAAGGGGAAGCACGCTATGTGCATATGACATGCGCAGCTGGGAGAGTTTAAAAGCATGTTTGCTTGTGCTGTAGGGCTATTCAAATGAACCTGTCGACTTGGATGGATGGTTTTGTGACTAGAGATGCCTCTGAGATGCAACTGGTGTTAGCACGAAAAGTTGTTGGAATTTCAGAAGAGGCGTATAATAGGCCACAGAGAAGCAGGTTGCTCGAACAGGCATATCGGCTGCTACCATTGTCGAAGCAATATGGTTGTTGCTGACAATGGATTATGGAAAGGATACTCTTCTGTTGCAGAGGGTCAGGGCATTCCAGGAACACAAATTAGTGCAAGGTTCACACAATCATAAGAGTGGCCAATTCGCACTAATAATGTTACTAGCATCAATTCCATGCTATTTAACACTTTCAAAGCATCCAGTGGTATCAAGGGAAACCATTTAGAGATGACTGGCTGATGCTGGTACATGCTGCCAACATCCATTAAGATGCCTCCACTCACCCCCACATCATCGGCAGTGTCGACTGGAGTTTTGCTGAACTCGGGCAAGATGGAGTGTGACTGACCGGAGATGTGTGATCTTCAGCCGTGAACCTGATTTAGTCTCAGTGCTGATGACCAATGCATATGCATGTAGACCAGCATTTGTTGTTGAGCGGCGTACACAAAGTGTGACAGTGTGGGGAGCAATTTGTTGGGACACACGATTACCTCTAGTCATCCTTCAAAGCACTTTGACGGCTTGCAGTTATGTAGACGACATTTTAATGATGGTTGCACTGCCTATATTATCAAGTTGCCCAGGTGCCATTTATCAGCATGACAACATTTGTCCATATACTGTGTGACTCTATAATGTTTTCAAGGACATGATGTATTCCTGTGGTCTGCCAGGTCACCAGACCTCTCGCCAATAAAGCACATCTGAAACATGCTTGGAAGGCAACTGCAGCTGTCCAAGAATATTGGTGAATTAATTGCCCAATTGCAAAGATTATGGCATGATCTTCCACAGGGGGCCAACTTGATTCAATGCCACGGCGTGTTGCGGCTCGTATAGCTGCCAGAAGTGGCTATAGTAATTACTGATTTGTAACCTTTTTTATGCCATAACTTCTTAATAAAATGATCTTTTGTTCTGAATTTGCAACCATTTGTTTATTACCTCATACACTACATGTTAAGTTTCATGACAGTAGTCATTTCCTTCTGGGTCCATATATTTTTTTTGTGACAGAGTGTATATATGTGTGTGTGTGTATATATATACATATATATATACATACATATAGCTGTGTGTGTATATACATATATATATATGGCTATGTGTGTGTGTATATATATATATATATATGTGTGTGTATACATATATATACACACTACACACACACACATATACAAAAATGTTGAGAAGTACTGAAGTAAGAAAATGTTTAGAAGTACATATGTATAATATATAAAAGTTTTTAAATAATACTAATTACATACTAAAAATATTCATTAAATTTTACATACAAGAACATTAACTTACCAACAGAGCTAGATCTCGGAGTACACCACTTTAATGTTACAGTTTCATATAGCTGACCTTCTTTGACAGCCGTAATATGAACACCTTCAGCATTTACAACTCCTAAATATATATTGAAAAAATTCAAAATATCAATAAAATTTCTGATAACATAAAAACTTGAAAATTTTTAAAGAATTCATAATTTTTATAAAAATAAAGCATAAGAACATATTCTTTTTTAAACATATGTGCAGACAAAATTACAACAAGCCACCAATTGTGAATGTATTTGCAATATTATACTGTATTTGTAGGTCATACACATAAATTTTAACTTAAAAAACAAGCATTAATTTTATACTGTTTTTACTACAAAGAACATTTGATAAGCATATCTGACTATCAGTAACTTACAAATATCCTTTTAGGAATATTTGTAAAGTTTGTTTTTAAAGCTAGCATTTGTACAGCTAGTTTTAAAAATAAAAAAAAAAAAAAAAAAAAAAAAA
>KK113438.1:40790-58882 GCA_000611955.2 Stegodyphus mimosarum
ATTTTTTATTACAACACACAGTTTTATTTTAAATTTTTAATTATTCTATTATCAACAAAACACAGTTTTGCTTATATATGGAGGCAGCAAAGCAGGAATTATGTTCCTGCTAGCTTTCAATGAGAGTAGGATAGAAATTATGATAAAAAGCAAATACTAATACTGAAAATTTAAAAACACAAGCAAAATTAAAACTTTGTTGCACTCATTCAGATGAAGAATTTCTCTGCATTTCAAGAGATAATTTCACATAAATCTCTCATCATTAGCAGCTTTCAATGCATACTACTTAATTAATGTCTGTAGAGGAGGGAAATCTTTGCGTGCCCATTACTATGATTAGTGCTAATTCTATATCAAAGGCAACTGCAACTGTGTGTTCAATGCCAGACATGGACAAACAAACAAGACAATATCTTTTCAGATAAATCTCAACTCAGACTGCAACACTAAGCATTCATGAGGCTGGCAGCACCATAGTAACCATGACCCTCTGATTATGCATCATTATCCCAATCAGTCATCCACAGTTATGGTTTGGGGTGGTATTCAATTTCATTTTCGGATATCCCTAATAAGCATGAACAGCACACTCAACCACCATTACATCTTTGAAACTTGGGAGCTTGTAATCTTTCCGGCCAAGTTTCAAGAGGACAATGCCCGGCCAGACATGACACACAACATTCAGTAATCCTCCACGGCCTATCAGTTTGTACAGTTACCTTGGTCCACTCATTCTGCCCTGATGTCATCCACTGAGCATATCTAGCTGATAATTGGTAAACGAGTAGTCCAACATACTTTACTTAAGCCAGATGAACTTAGACATCATATGGAAACACCATAGACTGATATACCTCGAACACATACCCAAGGCCTCCTACTTTCAGCACGGATGTGTGTTACAGAGGGTATTGTCATCCATGACTGCTACATAAAATCTTGATTTCTTTGTGTTCTGCAAGTTGAATGCAGCTGCAATTTTAGTTCCATCTTGTAACTTATATTAACAGACCATTAAATATGATTTTGATAAAACATAATTTTCATGGTGTTAGATTTTGGATGCTCGGTGTAGAGCATGATAAGTTCCCACCCCCACTCAAATCATAATACCTCACCTGTTTTGAAAACTTCAGCATGTGCTGCAGCAGGATGGAGCAATTCCACATCATAATTTGCCGATGAACTTGCATTTTGTTCTTCCTAATAATATTATAGAAAACATGTTCTAGTATATAAATATCTATAAACAGATAACAGAGATAAAAACAGATAATCAATTAGAATTACTTTCATTGGTATGCCAGTAACTGTTGTAGAAGCTAAATTATAATGCTGTTGAACCAAAATGCCCAACTTTGCAGCTAAATGCCGACCTGATTTGACATTGTGGATTTCTGTACTTAAGATTGGAGAAACCTGAAAAAGATTTTTATTTGAAAGAATATATACACTAAAGCATTTGTAGTGATTACAATATTATGATTCTTAAATATACATTGAGTATATAAATGGCAGAGAATTTAGACTTTGAAATTCAATAGAGTCTTGGTAAAATTACGAAAACTGATAAACAGAATATGTCACATAACAGAAGTTTACTAATATTTCAAAAGAATTTATTCAAATTTGATATCTTGTGCAGAATATGACACAAATTTAAATCACTGCAATTTTTCACAAAATTTATATAATTATTATTTTTGTCTCCAATTATGAAAAGAAAATTTTTATTTAATATACATTCTCATGAAGTATTCAAAATTTTTGCTTCCATTACTTCTTTAACACACTGCATTTTGCATGGAATCTACGAAGAGCTTGACTAAATTTCTCTTAGAAAAGGCTTTAAATTTCTCTTTGAAAAGAACTAAAATATAGTAGTTTCATATGTATTTTCAGTTCAACATAACATACCCTTTTTTTAACGTTTCCATAGTTAAAGATTAAAGTTTAGTGGATTTTAAATAATTAGGCGGCAGAAAGCAGAAAAACTTATATAACTTTATTCAAAATAAGGTCAATTTTATTAAATTCAATAATTTTACTTCGGCAATGCAGTTAATATTTCATTCTCTAAAATGTGAATAAATAAATCAAAAATAGCCCTTTTGTAAGACCACACTCAAAGTACTATTCAAAAATGATATTGGTTGGTTGGTGCAGATAAAACACAACAAATGAACAGGTGTCTTTATCTTGCTATAAACCAGGCCTGGGCAAATTATAGCCGTCACAAGCAATAATCATATTTCATAAATTAGTTTACTTTTTCCGTCCTTTGATAAGAAATTTGAATTTATAATGCATTTTGAATTTATTGGTTTGTGAACTATTTTATACAGGTTTAGTACACATTTCTACACACGGAAATTAAGTACTTTTAAGGACCATTTATGAAAAAAAAAAAGGGGAGGGGGGACCTATAAGCAAATGGGAACTGAACAAATTCATTTAAAAATATTATCTATGCATGAACGTTACTTTTGTATACCATCTTAAAAATAAAATAGATCTGTAAAGAGGATGCATTATTATTAAACATAATTAGCAATATTATTAATAAGTTTGGGAATGAAATAAACTTTTTGAAATTTATCAAGTAGCATTAATAAGCAGCATCATAACAGAAGACTGGCTGTTGTTGCCACTGCTACTTGCAGAGAGATCTGCTGAGTAGAACAAACCTTAAAGGCCTGTTGTAGGCACGGTTGGCCAAGTTTTGAAAGCTAGTTGGGCTCTGCCTGACGCAGTTGGTGTCGTAGCTTTGTGTAGGGTTCCAGGGCTTGTAACCCAGTGAATATACATTAAGGTTCCAATAAGCCACTAAAACCCCAGAGGTGATAAGTTGTTTTGCATTATTTTAAGTCTCACTAGATGGAAAGAATAAGTTTTACATGAATTTTTACGCTTTTGTGTTTTATCGTGTGATCAAGTTAAGGATTAATGAAAAGCAATAACTCGCTTTAATACACAGAGATAATTTTTAAGGGTAGGCAGATAGTTATCAATAATTAAATTAAACAGTTAGGTAACCTTAGTCATAATGGATTTACATAGGCACTATTAAATTTTATTTATTTTTTAACAATATTTGTTAAAAAAGCCCTATTAAAACTCCAATCTAATAAAATTTCACAGTTTAAAATATATTTAATTTATGACATTGATTCTTAAACGATATTAGGATAACTACACATTAAAAGATACCAAACATTTATGTTTTGTAGCAACAACATTCAACAAAATATTTATGTGTCTTTTTAATTTGAAGCCTTTCCAGATATTTTGGCTAATTTATATCAATTTCCTTCTCTTTAAGCATCTTTTTCTAACAATTAGAAATTTGTCTCAATACACAAACCAATTTTCTCACTAGTTTCTGCATGCTTTATCTCCTAACTTGTCAATCTCTCCACAATGTACCTATGAGGGTTTACTTGATCTGGTAAAAGTTAAATAGTCCACCCCACCCCCCCCCAACAAACGTGAAGTAAATTATCACTATGTCTAAAAGTAACTATAAAGTCAGAGAAAGGTTTAAGTAAGTACTTATTCAAAAAGAACTTAGAACATAAAAGCATGTTCCTATACTAACAAAATCACTTACAGCTCATGGTGATGTAATTAAACAAGAATCAAATTCAAACTAAAAATGTGGACTAATGGTCAAGACTTTACAATTTAATTTTAAGTTGGCTCATTAATTCTATCATCATAACAAATTCAAATGTCGGCAACGCTAATGCAAAGATGAATAATTACAGAGCTGGTACGAGCTAATGCAGTGAGCAAGTGGATGTCAAAAACACACTCTGTCTTACACTCCAAAAACCTCAGTTTAAAAACTATCTAAGTGGTTTGCAATTTGGTGATGAAATACAAATGGGAAATTATAGTAAAGGCTGAAATTATAAACATCTGGGTAATTTACATAATAATAACTGTTCATATCTTTGAAGAATAATTTTCTTTCTTTATGTATTCAGTGGCTTTCTTCAGCCCGTTTCCTTTTCATTTTAGAATTTTTGGATTTAATTAAAGATTTCTGTTATTCTAAAAAAAAATGCATCTAGAATGTATAGAAAAAGCTGTTCTTTAGCAATATGGACATTCAGAAAAAATATGAAATATATATGGTAAGGGTTGGATACAGAGCTAGTGTGGCAGAATTTTTAGAATTTAGTGACACACTGAGCAACACAATCTTAACAAAACTTTTAGAATTTCGAACAGGCATTGGAAGCAGAATTTAGGTCCATCATGTGGGAAAATGCCTAGCACCAGCTCTGTGTATGATGCATTAAGACATATTAGATGAATCTTTTAAATTGCCAGTTTTCAATTTTTTATTAATAAAAAAATTCCTTTCTATAATGCCTATCCGTGTGTTAAATGAAGAGATACAATATCCTTCAAAATATGAATTTAATATAACTAGAACTATATAAACACATACTTTCATAGCATTTTAATTAGTAAAATGTAAAAGTTTGCTTATAAACTGTTAAAAATGTCTTTTAATGCAAAAGTTCATTTCTGGAAATTATTTGATAGATGCTATATCATACCCCTAAAATTCGGAAGGCATCCCTCATTGGAACAGAACATGAGAATGCAAAATTTAAAATCAAGCGAAAAAGCAACATTCGTTTGGTACTGATCATTTCGGGAAATTATTTTTCTCCCAGGATTTAAAAAACAAAATAAAATAAAAAAGGTCTGCAGAAAGTTTCCTTATTCTTCAAAAAGAGGGACTTGTGTCTGATAACCCTCAAAATTGATAGAGTGATTCAAAATCTACATTAAACTATGGGTGCTTTTTGGTTTAATTTTAATTAGTTGACTAAAATCATTTAATCCCTTACTTAGCAATTTTTATTATTTTGATTTTATTTGGTGACTTTGATTCAGTTTAAAAATTTTATTCTATAATATTTTGAACATATTAGCTCATTATTTATTCTATAATATTTTGAACATATACGGTTGATCACAATAAGCAATGTATTTTTCACATTTTCATGTACAAATGGGAGGGACCTTAATAATTTCATAACAATATCTGAATGATAGCATTAATTGTGAGTACATTAAACAGCAACATTCCACAAAGCAATAAACCTATTACCTATCAAAACCTTTTTCCAGAAAAGTTCATTGCTACCTATCAAAGTGTACTTTTTAAAAGGCAGTTATAGTACAATAAGAATTATATCTTTTGCTACAAAAAAGTAGCCTCCTAAGCATATAATATGTTTTATTTTGCTTAGTTACAGCTATATTTATTTTACTGACATATAAACTGTTTATATGACAGTTTATTTGTCAGTAAAAATTTCAAACAAAGGATTTCACCACTTAAAGAATATATACTTATTCATTTTAAGATGTTAAATGAATACAATGAGGCCAAATAAAATTTGAATAGCAAACATATAAAATATCTTTTAAAAAAATTATAATGATGATGATGATAAAAATCTTTTGTTTTTAAAAGTCAACACATATTATGTCGACTTTTTTAATTTTTAATGTGAATGAGTATAATAACACATAAAATATTACTCCTTCAGCTTACCATTTTCTTAGCTTGATGAGCAATACAACTTTCTTTGTTAACAGGATATACATGCATCATTACAAGTTCACAATGCTGAATAGTCATTAAACTGAAAAATAATAAGCATAGCAATAAAATTAATTTCTGAGTTTATTAATCATAGCAATGAAATAGTTAAAGATCTCCATTCATTCAACATATTAAAATGCATTCATTAATTAAAATTATTATGTTTCATGGCATTTTCTGATATCTCCACTCCCATGAAAAGTCACCAATCCATTATGACTTCGTGAATTAGCAAAAAACATTTGTTTCATTATTTTTATGATTCACAGGTACTGCTTCTTCCATAAACAGTAATAAAAAGAAGCATTTTATAAAAAGCTAGAAGTTTTATGAGAGGAAAGAAATCAATAATTTCTGATTATTTGCATTACTCACAGAAAGACAGCAACCTATTGTCAACTTTCCCAATCCTAATTGCAGATTCTCATCAACAAAAAAGTATGAATTTACATTTTTGCTGTAACATGCAGTTGTACATAAAAAAAGAAATACTGTAGAACAGTTTGTAAAATGATTGTTTCTAATGAAAATACTTTTCTACTGCTACCATAAATGCATTGAAAGGATGTTATTCTTTCAAGAGTTTATGTCACAGAAACTCTGCCAAATACATTGGGTTTTAACAAAAGTTTCTCACCACAGCAAATATGATCTACACAAACAGTTCATGTTAGCACATTTAATAATATTTTGTCAAACAATTTTTGGCATTTGAAAAAAAAGAGACTTGGTTTAGAACACTGTATTGTGAAATTTGTAAAAAAATGTAGATATCATTAAGCACAAGGTGTCCGAAATGGAACTATCATGCTACCAGATTAGAATCCTGATTTGCTTCCAGTTCTATTGCCAAAAGTCAGCTACAGAATGTCATCAAATCATGTGTACAGCTTTTTAGGTACTAATGTTGTATCATATGACATTGTGAAGGTATGGTACAGAAAGTTCAAAAATAAGGACTATGACATTCAAGAACCAGAGCACTCTGGCCGGCCTACTGATGTTGATGAGTCCTGCCTGCGAGAATTTCTGGAAGAAGTCAGTATGCAACCACTTGAGATCTTGCTGAGGAGTTAGATGTCAGTGCCATGTCCATTAGTTGCGCTATGCATTTCATAAACTTGACTAATTCAAGCAGATAAGGACAGACGTATTCAGGCCTGCACTAATCCGCTCGGATATCAACAAATGGACAAAACAGTGGGCCAGATCGTCATTTGTGATGAGATATATCCAAGTGGATTTACTTCAACAACACAGGCTGAAAAGGGGGTTGGTCTGTGGCCGGTGAGCCCGTCGGCAACGTCGCAAAAACAACATGCTCTTTATCTGGTGGGACTGCTGTGGCATCATTCACAAAGATTGTCTGGAAAGGGGTAAAACTCTTGACACTAAGGTTTATGAGATCCCAGTCCATGCTGAACATCACGGGAAAATGTTGAACTGAGTTCCGGGGCAAAACGGTAATGTTGCGTGAAGATAATGAAAGACCACATGTGTCTGCATTCACCGGCTGAACTTTGTACGAACTTGAATGAGATCATTACCCACCCCCAACTATAGCCCAGACATTGCTCCTTCGGACTCTTTTTTCACACCTGCAGCTACATCTTGCTGGTCCGATCTTCTATTCTGCATAGGACGTCCAAAACGAAGTTGATCTGCTTTTGAACCGAAGGCTTTGAAAATCTACCAAAACATTGGCATAAAATCACAGATTTGGGTGGTGATTACTACCCTTACTAAAGGTACTGCTTTCATTTTTTTTTCTAACTTTATTAAGAACGTTTTCAGGCAGAAAAATGTTATTACAACCAGCTATATCCAAGTGCTGCCTTGTGGTACTTTGTCGTTTCTTGTTATATCATTTCATGCAACCACATAGATTTTCTGTATTTTGAGTGTGTATATTTGAAATGGATCAACAAAATTATTTTGTTATATTTGTAATTTACAGTTTGATGAGCATACACAGCTTCCTGGAAAGAGTTGCACCAAATATCCTTTCTAATAATCTATAAAAATGCTATTGAGCTTTTAATCATCCTGAATATAATTATTTCTATTAATTTTTTTGCAATTCTAGAAAAGTTAACAAAATGTCACTGATACCATTTATATTTTACTAAAGAATGCTTAGAAAAAAAGTGCGAACCATAATATTTTAGAAAATTTTTTATTTATTTATTGACTGAAATCACTTTAACTATTTTTTATTTATGAAATAAACTGACATTAGTATATTAAAATAACTAATGATAGGTGAAGATAGATTAAAAAAACTTAACACTTTTGCCACAATGCACGAGATAGCTCATCTTCCAAGATTATTTGCTGTGCACTGGGGAAGAGACAACTTGTCCTCTACACAATGTTTTTCTTATATTGTAGCAGCATGTCCAGTGACTTATTAATTAATTCTGCAGCACATCCTAGTCCATATTATTATGTTTTTACAAAATTTTTACAAGATAGCACTAGAGTAGTGTCCCGCAAACTTGACATAAAGTGTCGTGTTTCCAAAAAGTTGAGTTTTACGGAATAAGGGGTGGGTTTTTCAGAACTCTTAATATTTAACTGTAAATTTCTCTAGACATTTGTAGCATATATTTGACATGGAAAAGTACAGCATACAATTAAATTAACGTTGAATTTTTTATGTCAAGTTCTAGCATAATAAGAGTCATAAAAAGAACAAATACCCTAAGATAACTGAGTAAAAAAAACTTAACATACAAAAATGAAGACAAATGATTAGTAGTACTTGGTAGAAAAATATCGTGTGATGGTAGAATGTCTCTTACACTCATTCTGTCACCGTGCAGTTTCATCTCGTAGGCGACAGAGGAGGAAAACGTCCATATGCACCTTGCTCCTCCACGAAACGGAGCATTCCTTCAGTCCTTTATCATGGGTCATCATTTTAGCCTTTCCGTTGTCTTCAATCTCTTCATTTCCTGATTCACCTTCATTTTTATCTACATTGTCTTTCACCAGTGCAACTATTTCTCCATGTCCTTAAGTTTCCCAATTTTCATCTTGTTCCATTCATTCTTCAACATCACTTTCAGTAACTTCTTTGCAGACTGGAATTTCTTAAGTAAGTCAACTATTTCACAATTTCTGTCTTTTCTTTGCTTTAGTGAAATTCGTTTGCTAAATGGTCCAGCAACTTTCTCCAGGAACAAACGACGCGTATCTGCTCGAATTCACTCCAAGAAAGAGCTATCTATACAAAAACATCCAACATATCTATTTTCTTTAGTTTCTCAATCATATCACACCTTTCCTCCAGAGCTAGGAAAAGAGACGAAAGAAGTTTATGTCTGTAGTTTTTTTTCAATACCTCCAAAACACCCTGGTCCATCAATTAACACACTGACGTTACAGTAGGAGGAAGAAAGATGGCTCTTACATCTTTGTCTTGTAATTCTTTTGTATCAGGATGGGATGAGACATTGCCTAGATGAGAATCGCCTTCCTTGGTAGATTTTTTTATTTTAAAAACTTTTCCACTGATAGAACAAACTATTTTTTTTTTCATTTTTAAATGCACAGAGATTTTTTTTAATTTGGCTGTAAGTGCTAGTTTGGGCTTATTGCTGCATGGTAAAATTGTGTCTATCTCCTTCTTCTGTAGTCAGGTACCGATTTTTCTTCCCTGGATATCAGTGATTTCAAAGGTAGCATTTGAAAATTCAGACTGGTCTCATTACAATTATAAATTTGATCTCTAGGTATACTTTCCTTCTCAGTTAGTTTGCAGAAATTATCCTTGAATGTTGCAGCATTTTCCAAGTTAGCAGATAGGTTTTACGGACAAATGCTTAACTTCCTGATATAGTACCACTTTTTCTGTCTGACTAGCCAGGCAACACTATCAGTAAATCTAGCCAGCACTACCAGTAATCTTCTTGAAATTCATAAAATTTTAGGGCTTTTGTAAAATTGGTCTTGAAATGCATGTTCTCTGTTTTCTTTGCTGCTTGAACCACAAATAAAGCACCTTACTCACTTTTTCGTATTCACCCCTTTCATACTTTTTCTTTTCTTTAAACTATTCGTACATACTCATTTCACACACCAAGACTCTATTTCGGACCGCTTCTTTTTCCACCCTATCAAAGTAGTCCGTCCAACACCTAAATCCATGGTAATTTTGCTTACACTTTCCCCTTTGTCCAGTCTCTTTAAACTTTTAAGTGTCATGCCCGAAATTATCTCGGGCATAGCACTGGTGTTCCAAAATGTCACGCCCGAGTACTACTCGAGGTAAATTTTTTTTAGTGCATTGTATTGTTATACCCGAATATATATCGTGAGAAGATTATTTCGTCTTACGTTCAATAGATGGCAGAACTTTACTGAAGGTTTCAAAGGATAGAGGTTTATGTTCAAAGTGAGCTGCATTTTTTTTTTATTTTTTAATTGCACGGCAAACATTTGATTTTTGCATTAAAAAAATTGACAATTTATATACGCAAATCATCAAAATAACTTGACAGTTAAGGAGTTAAGGCATCTAGTTTCTTTTCCATTGTCACATTAGTTTTTCTTTTCGAAAGACATTTTTTCACAAAATGTCAAAAGGATGGATACACCTGGACGTAAACTGAGGAACAATACCCGCAGTGAAATGCTGTGAGCTTAGTTTGCAATAAGATGCAGTCACAAAACTTCTGACAAGTCTTGCTTTGCAGCAATAGAAAGGAATGTGAGCCAGCGGCCAGCTGCTCCCTGACTTTCTTCGAAAACAAGCAAACAGCACTGCCAAGTATTACAACATATCTTGAAATCTGTTAGTCAGTTCCAAGAATTAATGGCACAAAGCGAAAATGGCAAAAATTACAGAAAAAGAACACTCAAATCTTTGAACAGGAAAGACATATACATAAATAATAATCATATGTATTGTATGTAATATCTGCTCTGTTTGGCCTATAGATATCCTAAAAAAAAAGTTCTTTAAAAGTTGTCAAATTATACGGAATGTCGGGTTTGCTGGACTATTATATTTGTTTGGTTTAATTATGGCAAATCACTTGAGAGCTATCTGCCTAAGAGAAGGGAAGCCTTTGCGGAGGACTTTCCAATTGAAACTGGCTTCTGTACACATTACACATGGGGAAAACAGCGAAGAAGCTCATGCAGCCAGTCCACTTATCAGGATTCAAACGCTAGACCTAACTACTAGTGTTCAGTGACTTTACCAATCAGCCACTGGTAGGCCAAGATGGCACTAATAAATTTTTAGAGCTTCGGTAGAGTCTTCATATCCGCGCAAATTATTGCATTTGCCTTAAGTGTTAGGCCAAGGTGGCACTAATACATTTTTAGAGCTTCGGTAGAGTCTTCATATCCGCACAACTTATTGCATTTGCTTTAAGTGTTATACACAATTTACACTTTTTGAAAAAAAATGAGTAAATAAAAGCTCTAGTTGAATAAACAATACTCAATTTATCTGAGAAAGAGCTTGTTGACGACATTGACTCAGGGCGAACTGTAAACTTAGCGACTGCATTTCCAACTCAAGCACCAAATATAAAGTCAGAATGTCTATGAATTGCAGAAGGAGAGGAAGCAAATATTGAGTCATATCAGTGTGCCTCGGGGTAGTTGTGGGAAGTATTTCAGAAAGTAGTGAAAGTGAATCTGATGATTTTCAAATAGCTTCAACATCATATGTATAGCATAAATGACACAACAAACTAATGATGATATTTTTCAGGCCAGCGCTGGAATAATGGATGCAGAATATCTCAACAGTATCTTGTCCTTCTTGCGATCAATAGAATTTTTCATTTATTTGCCACATGCAAGTCATTGCATCAGAAACCAACAGGCACACGGAGCAATGTATTCATTCATTAACCCATTCACGATGGGCGTGTCATATGTGCAGTTATCACACGCCCCGGTATGTCATTCACTCTATGGCCAGGCATACCACATTTGAATGCTTAGATAGAACATTTAATTAGTATTTTTTTTTTTTTTTTTGCGGCTAGATGTAGCTGTATGTCTGTTATGGTGAAATATATCCAAAGTTAAGTATGTTTACCTTCATTCTGTGCAATGTTTTTTATTTTTGGTATTTTGTTTTAGAATGAAAGTCAGATTCGTGGATGTTGAGCAATGTAATGGCTCTTCAACTGTGTCATTTGATATAAACAAATGCACATGCCCTGGATGCTTTGAAATACTTTTTATTTTTATTTTTGCAATAAAGTAGGGTAGATTTTATATCATTAGAGTTTTTTTTTTATTACTCTTAGATTTTTTTTCCGTATTGAGATGAATATTTTGTATCCTCAGGGAAACCTACTTTTTTTTTTTAAAATGGCAAATGAAAGCAGCAGTATCTGATCCTCGAAGAATATACACAAATGCTAATTCATGGGTGTGGAGCAATGTAATAGCTCTGTAACTGCCTCGTTTGATATCAACAAATGAACATGTTCTGGATTACTTTTTATTTTTATTTATTTATTTTTTTTTAATCCTGTATATAGTGGGGTAGATGTTCTATGATTAGAGACTTTTTATTAATTTTAGATTTTTCTGGCATTGAGACTAATATTTTTATCGCTGAGACTAAAATTTTTATCACTTAGGGAAACTTAAAAAAAAAAAAAAAAAAACAAAACGAGAGCACTATCTGATCATAGAAGAACATACACAAATGCTAAATGAGTCTTTTTCTGATTCCGATGAGAGTGATGATATTTATGTGGATTTACATGACATGCATGAGTCATGGCAGCATGCATGTCTCAGTGGACTTTGTGTACATCCATGTTTCAGAGAATGATACACTGTCTTTTTTTTTGAAATATTATTTCCTTTTCGTTATTTGCATGTTGAATTTTTATGAAAGACAGTTTTAATAATTTTTAATTTTAATTATGTGCTGTGTTAAATAAAATCTGTCATTATTTGGATATTTTTCCATATATATTTATTTGTGGGATAAGGGAAAAATTATATTATTCTAGAAAGAGTATTTTATAAAATTTTTACGAAAAATATCAAAATAAAGGTTTAAAATTAATTCTGACAACTGCCTAGAGAACGCTTCGATAACAAAGATGCCCACCGTTAACGGGTTAACAGTAGAAACAGTAAGTCGAGTATGTCATTGGAAACCAAATGAAACTGTAGAAATAAAAAAAATTTTTAGGCTTTACTTTTGCAATATGACTTACCAAAAAATCTCATCTTAAAAATTCTGGCCAATTGATTCAATGTTAAGAACACAATGGCAAGACAACTCTTACCTAACTCTTACCAAAGTTTTGACATTTTAGTAATAAGGAAGATGTTTTGCAGTCAAAGAAGAAATATTTCCCCAAAGAAAATATGAAAACAGTTGCATACAGGAAGCATCATATGGAATGGAAGACCAACATTACTAGGACACAATATCCACAACATCAATTAAACCTACGTCAATATGGTAGCGCTGAATTTAATTGATGGTTGTCTGGAATTGTCACCAAATTCGACGAGAAACAAGGTATCTGTGCAAAGTGGGCACATCACAACCTGCCTTGTTAACAACATTATGTGAAATGCCTTATTTTGAAAATTATAAGTTAGATAAATTCTAAACTTAGGCAAGATTTATGATTTTTATGTTTTTAAATCATTAAAAAAGTTTTGAAGGAATTTGCATTTTGTTTTAATTTGAGCACTAGAAAGGAGCTGTTAGTGCAAGAGGTAGGACAAAGGTGTGCCATTGCCATGATAAAACTAAATAAATACAGATTTTGTGCATACTTTATGTTACAAATGGTCATTTAAAGAAATTATTCTAATATTAAAGGAAAAAAAAACAAGGTTTTTAGACTATATAGCTGTAAAGCAGCCACGCCACTGCATTTATCGTCATAACTGGCAAACTTAATGTCTTACTAGCCCAATCTGAAGTATGAAAATTTCAAATGTAATTAAAGTTGCTTTACTTGAAATTAGGCAGCAACCCTATTTTAGCAAACATTTTAAATAAAAGTTAATCAAACTAAAATTTATGCCAAAATAAGTTTGTTGCTTTCCCTAATTTTAAATTTCACATTAACATTTTCTTTTCTCATTTGAAGAACATACTGTTTTTCATAACTTCAAGTCAGATTCATTTAGAAGTAGTGCATGGGGGGGGGACTCAGATAATTAAAATACATTTATTACTAAGAACTTTAGGGGGGCGGAGAATTCACCCTTTTCACTCAATACTGTTATTACAAAATAGTATGACATTTGCTGACATTATATTCATGTATACATATACTTATGAGCTGAGATTATTTACCAGGCTGCCTATTTCCCTTATGCTTCTTGTATGTACAATGGGCATTTACTTAATTTATCTTTGTGAAAATGTTAAACTTTTCAATGAAATTATTATAAAAGCATGCACAAGATACATTACATTAGAGATGAAAATACAATTCAAAATCTGAATGTCTGACATCAGCAACAATTTAATATCCAGAATTCCAGACTACGAAGGGGAAAAAAATCCTCCCTTTTCCTGACAAAGTTCAGAATGGCAGAAGTAAGTATGTCATTTAAAGTGATTTTTCCCCCCACTACCTGAATTTCTTGCATGTCTCTTTCAAACACTTGCTGGCTAAGTAATCACGCTGTGGCCAATGACAATGTATTGACTTACGTTGGCCACGGACATACTTCATTGGAGTGGGATATTGCTAATATTGGTTTTCTTTTGTTGGCATAACTGGCAGGAAAGGAAGAAAGAACTGGATTCCAAGGAATTTAAGAGTAGTTCCCATAGTAAATTTGCTCTTTTGTAACTTTCTGAGTTAAAGCAGTTTATTACTTTGTTTCATCTATAATTATTAATCTTATCAAAAAGTAGAGTTTTAGTAAATGATTGTATCACCATTTTATTCTAGTCCCAAAATTTTAATTCTGTCAGTCATCCAATGGATATCAGAATTCTGCAAGCAACGAAATGAAGAATTTAAGTACCTTTTTACAAACCAATGCAGCAGTAAGACCATTAAAAAATTCTAGAAATATTTTAATATAAAATCTGATGTGTGGGACATTGCAAGATCACGAAGGCATGTTATCTGCAGAAATTTTTTTAAATGCTTGGCATAATATGTAACTAGCTACCAAATTTCATGACGATGATGAAAAGTCATAGATCTGAAGGTTTTAAGATATCGAAAGGGGGGAGGGAGGAAGCAAACTTTTTAAATTAATGAAATAATAAGAAGAAATGCAAAACGCAAATGAATGAAGAAATGCAAATGTCATTTCACTTGGTTTAAACTAATGATACAAAATCTTGAAATTTCCAGAATTGAGAATTGCCAGACTATTTTGGATCTTGGACTTTGTATTATATTCAATTTAGATTTCTAGAAATACAGTAAAAGAATATGCTCTACTGTTAACTACTTACTTTCCTAACACATATCTAGAAATACAAAATTTAAAAGATTATACCTGTCAGAACTGGATGCCAATTTATTCTGCTCTAGTAAGGTTTCTTCAAAACATTCTAGTAGTGAATTTACCTCCAGATCACTAAATCAAAATAGAATTGAAGTGTTATTAAAACATAAATACTTCAAAAGAATGATAAAGCTGTTAGAATTCTGAATTTGTGGAAAATTTTCTAATATTCCATTAAGGAAATATTACTTCTACCCAAAATATTCAATATGAATCCATTGCTAGTCATGAACAAGTTAGTTTATTAATTTAAAATTCAAACAACAAAAATCAGTGTTATATTTGCAAATTTTCCAGGACCAGTTTCAAAGGTTTTACTGAACCCTTGACACAAGTCCTGGAAAATTTGCAAATATAACACTGATTTTTGTTATTTGACTTCTAAATTAATTGTTGTTTGGCATGTTAGTTTAACCTAAAGTTAGTTTATATTTAAAGTGTACGCTATAAAATGCACATATGAGCTGAGCTCATCTCATCTTAATGATGCTCCAAAATGGACTTTTGCCCTAACATGCATAGGAGAGCTGATCTTGCTTCTGGGAAATATCCAATGTTGTATAAATGACTCCTTGTAAAAACTAACTGAAGAGATAGCAGTTACAGGTACTGCACAATCTTTGACATAATTGAAAATAATTTTACTTTTCATCCAAGGTTTTCTTATTCTACATTTTAGTAAAAATTTTGTTATTAAAATGTGGATATAAAAATGAAATCAACTTTTATTAAATAATGAACTGAACTCAAATGTATAAATAATAGAGACTTAAAATTAAAAAAAAAAGTAAACAAGGAAAGGAGATTTAATACCTGAAGTAATGTTGCAAAATTACAGGTTCGACAGCTCTAAAAATTAGTTTAACTAATTTAGAGAATTAGTTTAACTAATTTAGGGTATAAATATAAGTGTTGAACATTTAAAAATACAATGTTATGTTAATAAACACAGCATGTAGCTTGCTTAAAAAAAATTTTGTTGTAACATTCCACAGTGTCATCAAAAATTAATGCTATTTATACAAGCACTACAAGGGGGAAAAAATAACGCAGAACTTCAAATTATAGCTGCAACAGGATGCTATATTTGAAAGAGTACATTCTGTCTATCATAAGAAAAGCTCTCACCAGTTAGTCTGCAGCTGTCTGTTGCTGTAGAAAATTTTTCATAGGGGTGTCTTGAATACGAATAATAATTCTTTCCCCCTAAGCCAACAGTCACCAAAAACAAAATAAGAATAAAGCAACCCTTGGTTCAGCCCTGTTTGAAATATACTAGCCCTGTACCTAAAGCGACCACCACCTGCAAAGCACTGTGGCGGGAGCTGTTCTTCTTGTAGACAGACAGTAATGATCACTGAAAATTATGGTAATCCTCAAAAGATATTGTTAGAAATCTACATTTTATGGAGATTTAAATTACTTTTATATTTATTTATTTATTTTTTTTAAACTTAAGCTCAAGTACAAGAAATAGAAGATGTATCAAGGCAATATTCCCTGCTTTGCACACATTTTGTATTGATGACTTTATAAGGTATTTCTCCCGCCTTCTTCGCATGCCTTCGTGGTGTAGTGGTCTGCATGCTCGACGAGTAATCGAGAGGTCCGTGGTTCGATTCCCGGCGAAGGCGTTGCTCATTTTTCACCTCTCCCGCTTCGTAATAACCTAATGTCTGTACAACTTTATCATATTTAAATGCCATCAGTTCCTATGATATGTCTGAGGATGGAGTTGCTATGGTATGTCTGAGGGTGGAGTTCCTTCATCCTGGTGTTAAAGACTGTATGAATATCATCCTGAGCATTTGGTGAGATGTAGTGGCATTGGCATGATCATTATTAATGCTGCCTGATTTCTTCAGGGTAAGAACAAATGTTTTCTAATACAATTCCAGATCTGACATCTGTGCTTATATTCAGGATCACCTAGAAATTTCTTTTCCTTTTTTCTGAGCTAAGTAGCTTAAAATTATTTTCATATTTTCATTTACGTTACAAGATGAACTACACTCTGCTACATATACATACAGTAATACAGATTTATAATCAATCATATGGTCAAACATAACAGAAAGAAATGTTTGTAGCTTTTATCTCACAACTGAATTTCAATATGCACTCCCATTTTATACAGCACACCTTAAAATCATATTCATTTGCATGCCATGTATGCTGATGGAACATTGTTTTGAGGTTTACTTTTTTAGACAAATAAAGCACATAATTTAACCTACTAAGGTTAGAAAAATAAATTAATTAACCAGCTCAGGGAATTTAATATTTTTAATCCTCTGTAGTATCCCAATAACTTATTACAGCAATCTTTATACAGGGTTCGTACACATTTCTGCACATGGAAATTAAGTACTTTTAAGGACTTTTAAGGACCGTTAATGAAAAAAATTAAGGACCTATGAACAAATCGGAACTGAATAAATTCAATTAAAAATATTATCTATGCCTGAATTTCATTTTTGTAATACCAGTCTAAAAAAATAGATCTGTAAGTAGGATGAATAATTATTAAACATAAATTAATTAACAAAATTATTAATAAGTTTGAGAATAAAATCAACTTTATAAAATATATCAAGCGGCATCAAATATTTTACATTTATAAAAGTTGGACATATTTGAAAGGAAAATAAGTCACATTTTATTTATGTTTTGCTAACAGTTAGTTTTATGATTATTTTTTATTGCTTCATTTTAGTCACATACTTGCTCAGTCTAGAGGCTTAGTAAATAGACTTTATGTCAAGCAGCATAGATTAAAGTGAGAAGTAAGATCATAATCAGCATGATTCATAATAAAAGATCTCCCTGTCACCGCTGCTGCTTACCTAGAGAGAGACCTGTTGATTAGAACAAACCTAAAAGGCCTGATGTAGGCACGGTTGGCAAGATTTGAAAGTTAGTTGAGCTCTGTCTGTCGCAGTTAGTGTCGTAGCTTCGTGTAGAT
>KK113438.1:59900-84738 GCA_000611955.2 Stegodyphus mimosarum
TCTTTTTAATTTGAAGCCTTCCCAGACATTTTGGCTAATTTAAATCAATTTCCTTCTCTTCAAGCATGTTTTCTAACAATCAGAAAATTGTCTCAATACACAAACCAGTGTTCTCACTAATTTCTGTATGCTTTATCTAACTTATCAACCTCTCTACAATACAGTTATGAGGGTTTACTTATCTGGTAAAAGTTAAATAGTCCAAAACCTACCGACAGATGTGAAGCAAATTATCGCTATGTCTGAAAGTAACTACAGTGTCAGATAAAGGTTTAAATAAGCCTTTTATTTAAAAAGAACTTAGAACATAAAGGCATGTTGTGATGCTAACAAAATCAGTTACAGCTCGTGGTAATGTAATTAAACAAGAACAGTCAAATTCAAACTAAAAATGTGGACTAGTGGTCAAAGACTATAGAATTTAGTTTTAATTTAAGCTGGCTCAGTAACTCTGTTATATGACGAAACAGAAATGGGAAACTATACTAAAGGCTGAAATCATAAGCAACTGGGTAATTTATATAATAATAATTGTACATATCTTTGAAGAATAATTTTCTTTATCCATTATTCAGTCTCTTTCTTCAACACATTTCCTTTTCATTTTAGAATTTTTGGATTTAATTAAGGATTTCCGTTATTATAAAAAAAAACTAAATGCATTTAGAATGTATAGAAAAAGCTGCTAATTTTATTTCTTTAGCAATATCAAAATTCAGAAGGAATATGATATATATATATGGTAAGGGCTGGTTATAGAGTTGATGTGGCAGAAATTTTAGAATTTAGTGACAAACTAAGCAACAAAATTTAGAAATGTCATAACTTTTAGAATTTTGAGCAGGCACTGGAAGCAGAATTTAGGGCAGGCACTGGAAGCAGAATTTAGAAAGCCAGTAGGCAGCAGAATTTAAGATTCACAGAGATTTCATCAAGTGGAAATATGCCTAGCGCCAGTTCTGTATGATGCATTAAGGCATATTATATGAATCTTTTAAACTGTCAGTTTTCAATTTCTTTATTAATAAAAAAATACATTTCTGTAACGCCTGTCCATGTGATAAGACTAGAAGCATTTCTGATATTTTCCATGCTTGTGTCCAATGAAAAGTAGAGAAAATAAAAGGAAGATAAACATGTTAAGAAAAAGATTCTAGTATCAGAAGTAAAACATTCAAATATTATGTTTTCATTTTTCTTCAAGGCATTCTCGAAAAAGCAAGAAATTCATCACAAACTTTCTGTAAAATACATTCATTCTGTATTAATACCATGGAGACATTTTTAATTTTGTCACATATTACTGGAATCTTCTCGAATCGTGGGTCTATAAATCTTGCCTTCAAATCTTTCTAAACTTTCCAAGCTGCAGTGTCTAAAATCCTAAAGAACAATTATCCCTACCAATTCTGCAATAGCGAAAAGCCAGAAATATTTTGAAAAAAAAAGAAAAGTGTAAAATAAATTTTACAAAGAAAATTGATGCATATTCTGAAATTTCTGAATATTCTCAGACAATTACGTGGGATAAAACTCTTACTATCAAAAAATTAAAAAGAAAACATTTTTAATTAATTACATAGCTAATTTCGCTTTTAGTAACTGTTTCGTTAATAGTGTTTTACAGCATTATATCTTGTTTATTTCTCAGATTCAAAATATTGTATAATAAGTTGTTAAATGGAACTTTATAATATGACAGCGAAAAATAAAAATATTTTATTATAATGTTATTTTTTAAATATAATTTCAATATATTACCATTATTTTAATGGGATTTATTACTGTTACAATGTACTAAAAAATTGTCGAAAAATTTCCAGATCTCGGAATTAAAAATTTTCTATAAAAACTGATCTTAAAATCGCCAAAATGTTGATATGTCACCAAATTTAGAACCGTTAAATAAGAAAATTCACATCGCCAAAAGCGAAAAGTTGTTTAAGAGATCTTCATTAGAAAAAAAAAATGAATTTCGAAATGCTTACGTTTCACTTCTTGCTTAGAAACTCGAACATCCCACTATTTATATTAGAAATAAGAACAAATTATAACACATGAACCCATTCACCCATTCAAAAGATAATCATATATGTCAGTGAATCGCCAAAAATATTCCTCCAAAATGCTAATTCACACTCAAACTGGCAGTCATAAAAACAGACAGAAATTTCAGATGATTAAAATTAAGGACCTTCTGCCGATTTCGGACAAAATTAAGGACTTTTAAGGACCAAAAATCGATTCCCCAAAACCTAAGGACTTTTAAGGACTCTTAAGGACCGTACGAACCCTGTTTATATTATAATTGATAACATAAGTTACTGCATAAATCTGATTTCAAGCTAACTTGGAATACATATATACATTTTAGAATACGAATACAGAATATGCGATTTCTCATAATTACATCACTGCCTTTTTATACAGAGAAAAATTTTATTTTAAAATGCACTAAGGTTGGTTTTATTATTATAAAGTCAATGAACTGAAGAAGATTGGCTAAAATTTCATTTTTCTTCAGTAAAACAATATTCTCAATAAATTAATTTTGATTTATTTACCTTTACGGGTACTTGGTTCGTTACAACACTAAACAGTATTACTATTTTTTAAAATTAATTTTGATTTTGATTTATTCACTCTTATGGGTACTAGATTCAATAATTAAAACATTAAACAGTACTACTATTTTCAAAATATTAAAAAGTAATTTGTATATTTGAAAATAATCCATGAAGCGGAACATTATTAGTTGAAGGAAAAAAAAAAAAAAAAACCTAATTATTTATACTTAACTACTATAGTTTAAAAATTATTAATACACAAATTACCTTTTGGTTCTTTAAAACATTACAACAACGTTTTGACAATTGTATTTTTAGTGAGATGTAAAAATAGCAGAAAAGAATAAAAAGGATTTCCTAAACCTAAAATAACTACAATCCTGCCAAACAGCCACAAAAAAAAAAAAAAAAAAAAAAAACTGTTAATGGAATCAGATGGAGAAATGTATGTACAGATGTATGTGTTCACGTATGCATGTATATATATGTACATAAATGAGAGTGTATACACACACATATTTATGCACATACATTTCTGAATCCAGTCCCGATAACAGAAGAGTACCCCACAGAATACGCATAAAGCAATGTAATATGGCATCCAAACAGTTATGTAACAGCCCACGATGTCACTAGTGGCAACTGACATGGCAACTTAGGTGCGGGATACTTTAAGTAAAACTTTTTGCATTTTTTATCTTATAATGAACAAATTTTTTTCCTAAATACAAAAACAGGAATGTGTATCAAGTTACATTTTTTATTTTAAGTAAAAAGTTAAATTTAAAACATAAAGTAAAAAAAAATAAAAAAGATAAATTTTTTATTTTATACAAAATTAATTTTGGTACTTATGTATTATCAAATCAACTACAAAATCATAGCTAAGCAGCATAATTAAACACCAGTTATGGATAGGCGTAACACAACACGGCATTCATAATATATATGCTTTTTTTTAATGCAATTTGATCTAACTTAACTTCAACCGATCCTTGTTATGCAACCTTTTGTTTTTATGAATAAAGATATAAATTAATTGTAACTGCCACCTTTTTTTTTTCAATTTTAAAAAACATGATTAGACTAAAAGACCTGCATCTTACAAAACGGCAAGCAGTGGTTTCTTTCCGAAGTTCTGGGATCTTACCATGAATAAAAGTGAGAATTAACGGATGCAATATGGCCAACAGGAACAATTATCTGCGGGAAACGTGTACTCATAGCATTTTAAATAGAGCTTTTGGTCAAATGGGGACCCAGTAAAATAGTAAGAATCAATGAAAGTCTTTTCAAAAATTGCAAAAAATAAAGCAGGTCGAGTACTCAGGGTTGCCACTCAAACAGGAGAACGAAATTCCCTGACATTTCCACGTGTGTTTTAAGAAAATTCCAGTCTATCCACGTAATGCACATTGGCTGTGTTAAGAGGTAAATTAATTATGGTATCACTTGAAAATACAAAAATTTGCCAATTACATATGACTTATATATTATCCCCAAAGATTACTATTATAACTATAATACGAGTTGTTTTCTCCACTGAAGAATTGAGATCAGAATCTGCCCAATATGGATAAAAAAAAAGGCTTTTTTTGGGGACGACTGACTTTTTGCAGCTAAACGAACAAAAGAAACCTATTTAATGATATTTTTAAATAAGTTCAGATATTTTACATTTATTTAGTTGAATACATAAGCAAAAAATATGTGCATTGAATTTTGTGATGCTATGTCATCATACTGCTAGAATTAGTTTCAGGATAACGTCAGAGGAAATTTCCTGAAATTTGAAAGTATTATTTACTAATAATAAATAAATTTAAGGGGAAAAAGCAACATTAAATGATATGAACAACATTAAAATAATTAAAAAACTGAATTACAATAATCAACGATATTTTGGCGAATATAGTTATATTAAATGACTGATTACTATTTTTTTATTTTACTGCAAAATGACAAATAAGCGATTTATTAAAAAAAAAGTATTGAAAAGCTTTTGCGTTAAAATCCTAGTATACGCTACAGCCTTGGCACGATTGTGAAAATTGCCGCCAACACCAAAATGGCCTGTTTACTGCTCATCATCATGTCACCAAATCCCGTGTGATCATACATGGAGGCTATTCTAACCTACATGGTACCGCTATACTAGAATTAAACTGATTTGTTTGATAGACGAATATGTATTTTCTTTAGTTCAACATGCACTGCACGTGCGCATGCGAATCTTTCGATTCTCAAGGTTACTGGGAACCAAAGTTGCTGGAAACTTGCTTTGCATTTCTATAAGACAATCTGTTTGGAGCTGCAAGAATTGGCTCTATGCCAGCTGCCCGAGTGACGGTAACGTGTGCCAAGAAAGTGATCGCTTCCAACGTTGGCGCAAACTTGTTTTTTTGGGGGATCGCTGTATGAAATTCCCTGACTTTTTCCAGTTCTCCCAGTTTTCCAGGTAGCATGGCAACCCTGAGTACTGTTTGTGAATTAAGTAAAAGAGGTGTCAGTTCCTTCAAAATTCTGCAAGAATGATGGCACAATCTTCTCTGATTTTCTTGGTTCAATAGTTGCCAAATTTCAAAGAAAATAGGATAATACTAAATATCTTAATATTTTTCAATTTGAAAATATGAAAACCTGAATCTTTGTATCATTTAAAACATTTTTGTAACTGGAACTACACATCCATAACCAACAGTTGCGAAAATAAAGGCTGAAATATGGATTTTTGTTGACATAGTCATGTATTTTATAAATAAATAAATAAAAAAAGATTTAATATAAAACAAATCAATATATTTCAATCATCTGAATATTTTATTCATTGAAGGTAAAGTTAAAAAAAAATATTTTGCTACTTAAATTAATTAGAAAAATAAATAATTCCAATAGAATCTTACCTTTTAACATTGGTGAAGCAAATAACTCTGCCCTTGTTCACTACTTTGCCAGCATTTTCTGTCAGAGATGTTCGTTTTTGATGTTGAATTTCACTGCATTCGCACAGTGCTTTGATGGCAGCATTTAGACCATGGATCACATTGCTATCTTTATTACTTGACTTTGGAGGCCCTACATCAGCAAGTGCAGCCATTAACTGTAAAGATTTGATAGTTACTTCAAACAAAAAATGTACTTGAAACCTTATAATTACTGCCCGTTTACACGGCCAGCCTGATCTGGTAAGTTATGCATGCTAGATTGAAAGGTGGTCACACAAGCAACTAACTTAAAAACAATAGAACTAACTCATATATTATTTTTGTTTTAGAAGAGGATAAAGAGTTTGTTACATAATCTGAAAAAATTTAAAAACTTTATAATAGCTTTATTTGTAGATGTTGGAATTTTAAAATAATGGCCATGAAGTGGGCAGAAAAAAGAGCAAGGATTAAAAAAAAAAAAGTAAATTATGCTAAAAATTCAGCACTTTCCTCATTCAAAAGCCCTTTCCCTTCTATTTGATGGTGCAGACTATAGAAAAAAAATGTGTGATATATCTAAAAAATATAAATAAATAATAAAAAAAATCTGAAAGCTTTCAGATTTTATATTACACCCAAAGGACCCTTTTTTTAATGTTTTGTGTGTTATCTTTATTTATTAAACATCATGTTCTTCGCACTTAAACCACAAAATTCAATTCAACAGCAATATCGCAAAATAATTTAAAAGACCATATATCTTTAGAATTTCCGATAGAGAATCTCACACACTGGATATAAAAATGTTTTTTTCCATACATTGTTGCCATTGCTCGCTTTGAAATCGTTAACTTTGTTAATAAAAAATTTGTTAAAGTTTTTCAAAATTTGAAATAAATAATAAAACAAATTCAAAATTCAGGTTTCCAAGTATCTATATTTGGTCAGAGGGCTACATTATTCACAGTTTAATGGCTCTAAGTACTGCTGATTTTTCACAATGCAAGAAACATTCATGCAGATTCTCCATTATTTAGTTTCTTTAAATATAATACCTGGCGATAATATTTGGTGGCAAAGTAAATCAATGCCGAAAGCAAAACAATGCAAAATGCTGTTTTGAGACTAATAATCTTTATTTGCAGGACAGCTGAAAGCAGTCTAAGGGCACAATGATTGCATGTTTGTTCACACACCTGTTGAATGAAAGGTCACAGCAGTAATTACTTTCCAGAATAACTCTACATTAAAGCACAACTGCCCGTACATTAATCAACTTTTAGATTTTTTTGTAGTTATTTATCTCTTAAAAACTCAGAATATTGGTGCCTAAAGATAGTATGAGAGTAAATCAGGATAAGAGCACATGCCAGTTCTTCACTCTGAACAGACAACCTTTTACTTCAAATTTGACATATAAGGGTCTGGATGTTCAACATAATGATTTGGCTAAATATTTGGGTTGCATTCTCCGTCCATGCTTAAATTGGAGGAAACATGCAGAACATTAAAAAAATAAAGCCCCGATTCTCGAAGTCTTTCAGAATCGAGCATTGCACACAATTACTGGGGCAGTAAGATCTATTCCTATTCCTGCACTGCATCTTTTAACCGGTTTGAAACCTGTTCATGATTTTTTTAAGAGAAAAGCGATCCCATTATACCAGAAGCTTGTGCATTTTCTCTATAGCTCTTTTTGGAGGAACTGTATAATGAAATTTCTAGAAATCTTAAAACTCAGATTGGCTTTATCCAGGCTGCTCGGAGGGAATCTGATGCTTTAGAACTGAGGCAAGATTATCTAATTTTTCATCTTCCTCATTGTCCCTTGGATTTTTTAAAATTGAATATAAATCTTGATATTATACAAAGAGCTGTTAAAAATGAATCAGTGATTCACAATTAATACCTATTGCAATGGAGACTATTGGGGTTCGCTATCCTCAAAATGAGTGGCTGTGTGTCTACGCTGATCACTTTATGTTAGAAAGAGTGCGTGGTGCTGGAGCAGGTATCCATAGCAAGCCTTTTACTTTCTGCTTACCAATGGGCCTTTTTATTGACTTTGATGGGGAAATAGAAGACATTGCAGTGGTTATTCAACAACTGTCGACTCGTAGCCACTCTTTTGTATAGGCACTCATACTATCAGATTCCAAAAGTGCACTTAAAGTTCTTCTGAATAATCGAAATAGTTCTCAAAGAATCTTAGACTGCAGGTCTTTGCTTAAGGTAATGGCACACAGAATTTCTTTCCAATGGATTCCAGCCCACTGTGGGATTATGAGCACTGAAAAAGCTGATTCATTGGCTAAGAAAGGAACTTTGATAATGCAATGCATTAATTGACTTTTTTCTTTTCATATGATTAAATTGTTTGTTAACCTGACTCTTAAGAAAATTCTTTAACAAGATATGATTCAGCATGCTATGCATAAGAGACAGAGAATTCTGGGGGAAGACAGAACTTTCATAAGTTCAAAGAAATAAGTTCGTAACTCCTCACTTTTCCAAGAAAGACAGTGGTAGCTCTATTCAGACGTCTGTGAGACAACCTCTGCAGAATTGGAGTGGTGGATTCCTCAAACTGTGTTTTGTGTGACTCCAATCAGCCTATGATTTTTGAACATTTAAACAATTCTATGGGATTTTTGATATGAAGATACTGTTAAAAAGTACTGGAGAGCCCATGAACTAATGACTTAACCACTAATGTTTGGCATTTGTAAAATAAAAAAAATAAATAAATAAATAAAATAAACTCATAGCCAAGCAGTGGCCCCAAAGCTTTCTAGTGTAGATACAGTGAAACAAATGATCTGAAATATAAGAAATAGAAATCTTGATGGGCCAACTCTCCCAATGCATAGAAGAGATTATTTTTACCAAAGAATATGAAACAACATACAATGGAGAATTGTTTCTACAATTTGATTCTGGCTCCAAAGACAATCGTATGCAATTTTCAGTACGAAAAAAATTTGCAATTACTAGCATGAAGTGAAAACTGGTAAGCCGATGGGACTTTCAAAACTGCTCTCTTACTCTTTTCCTCTTAGTTGTACATGATATATGGATTCAAAGATAAAATATTTCTTTCATTACTTTATACATTATTGCCTATTGTGTTGTACAATATTGTTTAGAAACAGATTCTGTCCTATTCTTTTTAAACTTGTATCTAATAAAATACATAATATAGAAATTATTTTATTTTATTACACCCTTAGGCAGAATTCTAAATTAAAAAAAAAAATTGCTTGCAAGTTTCCCAGATTCATGTATCCGATTTGCGGCTGGGTGTATATTAGAAGAAAAGGAATCAAGGTACAAATTGACAGAGTCGTTTTTTAACTATAATCAAGAAATTACCATTTATTCATGACATTTTGAGGAACTGTGAAAGTTAGGGCTAATCCCATAATGCTCAGAGGGTTTATACAGCAATAAATTTTGATTTTAATTTTTGTAAAATGAAACTGAATTACCTTAAAACTTCTTTCTAATATAATTAGCAAACCTTGAAAGTAAATCAAATGCTCAAAATACAAAGACTGAATACCAGAATCTAGTGCACTAGAGCTCCTTCATGGTAGTGGTACGGAATTCGACTGCCATGCCACAGACCCAAGATCAAATCCCAAGGTCTTAATAATCTTCATGGGCATAAAAAATTCAAGTGCTGCTGCAATTCTCATCAGTTCTAATAGATGGTGACAAGAGCAAGCACCTGCATACTGAGCAGTATCAAGTGAACATACCATCCTGAGATTACTACAATGGTGATCCTGAAAACTATGCACTTTTGCTCACTCAGAACAAATGAACTATGCCACACACACCAATGTACTGTTTTGCACCTGCTCCACCTCATAACCTAAGGGCAGCACATACAAACCAAAAGATTTGGGTCTTTCAACCACACTCCACCAAACAACATTGAGTCCAACTAAGCATATCCACACACAGAGCCCATCAATGAATTCCTCACATTGCATTCAAAATGCTTGGAACTGTGTAGTGAACTTGAAAGCCAATCAAATGCTTGCCTTACAAAGCAGTTCAAATAACAGAATATACTGCATGACAGAGCCTTTTCAACAGCATTATGGCACAGAACCAGGATCAAATTCCAAGGTCATTATAATCTTCAAGGACATACAAAGTTCATGTGTTGTTGCACTTCTCATCAATGCTAATGGAGAGCAACACAAGCAAACAGCACCAAGCAAGTGTACCATCATGTGATTGCTACAGTATGAATGAGCAATATACATTGTTAGTGCATTGTTATATAACGCATAAAAGGCTTTAGAACATTGTTCATTACAATCAATTCATTTTTAATATTTATCGCAAAGTTTAAAATTAATGCCTTTTAATATAGCTATATTTTAGTATTTGTAAAGAAAAAGAGAGGAAGTAAGAAGATGGGGGGGAGGAAAAAGGGATAGGAAACCAACTACAGCCCTAAAATAAAATACTTAATTTTATTCTGTTGGTAAAATGCCCGTACAGATTGATAATTGTAAAATGCACGTACAGATACTTACATGATTTAAATTCTGTTGATCTTGAGACCATGAATTCAGAGTCATAGATGAATGATCACTAACAATGAATCGAATCTAGAAATAAACAGAATTTATTTTTATTTGCATGTAATTTCCAAACACTGAAAAATCTTCATTTCTAAAACATAAAAGTTTACTTTAAAAAATTGTGTACAATACTGAAAAGTTGCATATCTCTCTCGATATATAAAGGCATAACATTAAATACTTGAATAACAGTTTTATGCAAATCATTCAAAATATTACTCTAACTGATAGTAATAACAACACATCAAAATAAAGTTATCAGGTCAGTGCTAATAGAACAGATATTTTAAAATCTGAATGTTCAGTTATATTAATATCTTGACAATTTTTATCAATCAGTACTGTTAAGTTAAAAATAATTTGATAGCCTTAAGAATTGGGCAATAGCAACAAAGTATCCACCAGCTGTAAAAATGTAAATATTGACAAAAGAGACTTTTGGGTACTTTTCCATTTCACCGCGCAGGCAATAAAGTTTCCAAAAATGATACAACTGATACCAGACATAATATACCCGCTGGTAACCTTTTACTGCTACATTTTCAAGAAGTCACGGCCTTTCTTATCATACGTTCTCTTTCCTCATACATGAAAAATAGACAAAAAAAAAAAAAACCATAAATATGGGATTTGTCCAGAACAGAGGAAGAATCTGTTAGATTCCTTCATGCAAAAGGGATTTTGCCTAAAATTGCTACCTGTGATAATAATTATGAAATGAAATTGTATTTCAGAGACAAAATTCAGTGGTGCTGCTACCTTTCAACTTGCCATAGTAAAAGAATTATTGGCAAAGCCACATCATTTGAGTGATTGAAATTATTCCTTGAAGGGTGTGAGGTTTATTTACGGTTGGAATGAAGCACTAATTTCAGTTAAATGGCGTGAAAAGCAGTCGGAAATCAGTCACAGAATAGTTATGGACTGGAATAACTACATGCACAAGGTTTGTGTGGATTCCTTGCTTAAACATTAACAACAGAAAATAGGTGGACCTAGGTATGATCATCAAAGTGGATGAAAGTACATTCATGAAGTGTAAAAACAATGCAGGGTGGATTTTACCACATTATTGAAACTTTGGTGAAGTTTGCCATAAACAAACGATTTTTTCCTTGTGAAGGTGCCAAACTGATCCATAAGCATTATATTAGAAGCAATTAAGGAAAATATCGAAAAAGGCAGTATAATATATTCTGACTCGTGAAAATTATACTGCAGTGAAAAACTAGAAGAGGAAAGTTTCAAACATTTCAAAGTGAACCAAAAATACAATATTGCTGATCTGGAAAGTGGAACACATCCATAAAAAATACGAAGATTGTGCAGTAGTGCCAAGAGGCAAAATAAGAAACACAGAATGGTAGTCATCACCTGAAAAGTTATTTTTCAGAACTTATGTGTAGAAGAGAAACTAAAGACCCATATTAAAAAATTTTAAATGATATTAAAATGTTTCTGCCTCCAAAGAAAAAAAAAACTTAAGAATAAAAAAAAATTTTTTTATGTGTATACTGTGTGTTGTTACCAGTAAAGACTGCTTCGCAAGATTTGCGCCGGTGGAATGGAAAAGTATAGACTTTTGTTTTGCCTCATATAATTTGTTTTTCATGTGCTGTTTCAGCACCTTCTGATTATCCACACCCCAGTTTCAACATACAGTACAATTGCTATTTTTTAATATATACTACTCATGTGCTTGTTTACATAAGGATTCATATACATTATATTTAACCAGCATTTTGCTAAACAATATCTGCGAATTGTGAAAATGTAAATATCAACCAGAGAGATTTTTTTCCCCCATAAAATGCTTCTCTTTATTACAATTATTTTTTAACAGAATGTGAGCCGTTACAACAGTGAGATAAATATTTTTTACCAATTTACAAAACTGGCAAAAGACTAGTCACTTTTCCTTTTATTGAATAATAAGAAATCAGATAATCAACAGATAATTAGAAAGTAACAGTACCTGTCAGCTATAAAAATAGCCAAATAAATATTTTTTGCCAATAAACTGGCAATTTTTTGCAGGAGTACAGATAACCAGAAAATATATTTTCTTTTCAAAGTGGTTTTTCTAAAGCAATATGCAGAAATGTTCCACATCCAACTTAATCATAGCATAAGATTTCCAAGCTGTAAAAATACAGGTCAAGAGACCAAAACCATTCAAAGAAGGAATAAAAAAGACAAAAAGGCAATTTATTGAAAAGACAGCTCCGAGTATAACAGAAGAGAAGATAGACATGTCCGTGTCGAACGAGCCTGGCAAGAAAAGTCTAGTCTTTAGAAAGGGATGGATATAATCACCTCTAACAATGTTGCAGAAATTACATCTGCTTATGCTGAGGACGAGGCTGTTGAAGAATCATGGCCTATTCTCCTTATAGATTCCAGCTGTCGAATTACTGCTAGCAGCTGATTGAGAAACCAAGCATCTCCCTAGAAAGTCTTACACCTGTTCTATGAGATTTAGATTTGGGGACCTTGCAGGTCCCCAATGCATTAAATATCTTCACTTTCAAAAAAGTTCTATGACAGTTATTGCACAATGAAATGTAGTACTGTCGTACAGGAAGAAAAGTCTGGACCCACAGCAGCTCTAAAAAGGTGAAGTAAGGTAAGAGAACTTTAGTATAACAGTGGACGCCAGTGACTGAACCTCCTTGGGAGATATGTCAGTGCAACTACCAAACATGACACCACCCCGAACAAGAAATTTGGCACTTCTGAAAAGGTCTCTTTTGATGATGTTGGAGGGGTGATTGTGTGTTTCCTTCTCTCTTCTGATATGTATATGTCCAAAATCACTCTCCTCCATAAACAGCACTCAATCCCATTCCTGTTGTGTCTCTTGTGTTCATGGCACCACAGAAACCAGACACTGAGCAGGCATTAATGGCACACACTCAACTGATCAATGTGCATTTGCAGCCTCCTGGCCAAGGTAAAACATTATATTGAATGTTCAGTAGTCTGTTACATGAGCATTGCACTATCTCCTCTCTCTTCTGGACACTAAGTTAATATACTAATCGTCCACTGCCGCTCACGGATGACCACTACTAATCGCTCAAAGAGCTGTTCCTGCAGTTTAAAATGCTTTTCAGCCTCATGAAATGATGTTGTGAGTGATTTCGAAATCCTCTACTACAGCTATCACACTTCGAATTTATTCCATTTTCCTATTGATGTGAATTTTGGATAAAGTCACCCAGACGATGTCTTCTGGATTGCCTGTTAGCCACATCACATAGCTGTACCAATTCAACATCACTAAAAGCATTGTACACCATGCAATAGTTTTCACCAAACTGCTGAGCACACACCACCCATATACGAAACCCTTTCGGACACTCCTCTCCCTAGGTCATATGTACGCACCCATCTGTACCAGTCCCACCCACGTATCTATCACTTTCAGTCCATTCTGTTGCCTTGTTCTGCTTTTATGCTCATTTCTCTGCCTCTTCTTTTATTTTTGGCCAGCAGTGTAAAAGCTACTGAAGGTAAAAAGTGACCTTTTGCACGGAGGACATTCTAACGGGATCTTTCTCAAATTTAAAATATGTAAGGAGAAGAAGAAAAAAGCAGTACGTTCATGCTAGTTATATAACTTCCAAAAATTAATCATGAATAAACTACCAGTGTCTCATCACTTCATCTATTAAGATGTTTGTAAAATGAAAACGACACAGATTTGATAAATAACATCCATACTTAGTCACCAGAACTAGTGAACTTAATATCACAGTCTGTAGTGTGAAATTTCCAAATGACGCAAATATTTATGCAGTGGTCTCTTTAAATAGGAAGCATCCATAAATATTTATGCAGTGGTCTCTTTAAATAGGAAGCATCCATAATGAACATAAGACTTTAGCTCCTACAGTGGAATTTAATAATTTTATTTCTGTTCAAGCCGGAACAATAGATATAATAAAATGACCAACACGTTTTACATTGACAAGAGTTGCAAGCTAGAAATGAAAAAATTCTTCTACAAAATGTAACTTACCAGCTTTTCAGTAGGAAAAATATCCCAAACAATTCTACAGTATTCAATAGCAGCTTCTACAGAACAAGTCCACAATGATTTTGACAACGGAGCCAGAGGTATAATACCCGGTTGTCTGGTCTTCGTGAATATATCGAATTCCATGTTCTGGTGACACGAACCGAGGAAATTCGGGCCATGATCCAGCACAAAAATAGTTTTATGACTCACAGGAAATGACATAGTGGTTAAAAACTATCCGTCATAAAATTTTAGAATTTGTTTATCATATTTTGATCACGGTATTTAAAAAAGTAATTAACACAAAAATCTTAGAAGCACATTTTATATTCTTATTTGGAGTATAAAGACAACGCTGTAAACTATGTTATTAGTTTTAATGTTTAGATTTTAGATCGATGGTGCAGTAAGATAATAACGAAACAAGCTTAGAGGTGTAGGTATATAACATGCATAAGATATTTACGGATACACAACATTACTTTTTAATAACAAACTCAACATGATAGACAGACAGACAGAGTAGACAGACGTCTTGTTTTACACGGCCCAAGTCTTTCTGCCCGTAAAACTTAGGTGTGACGAAGGGAATTTGTTTGAGGGAAAATCATTTCACAGCCTCAGCGTAAGTTGAACTTTAATGGATTCAGTTTTTACTATAAAAATAGGAGATAAACCTTTAAAAACCAAACATAAGCTTGTTTCTAGTTTAAGAAAGAATAAAATGCATAATGAATAGAATGACAAAATCGCCACTGTAATATTGAAAAATGTAGTATGGCAATGCTGAGAACTTTTAGCGCGCAATTGATTTGGGCAGAGATTTAACTGCGTTTATTTTAATGATGTTTTAAATAATAAAAACATTTTATTCTTAAAAATGAGCATTTTATGTATAATTTATCCCATTTAACTGTTTTCATCAAATTGAAAAATCATTTCTGATCAAATTATTATTGGTAAATCATTTAGTAAACTTATGTGCAGACGAATTTAGTTGGTGCATTTGCGCGTTGTTATTGGAGAAATTTATTTAAAATTAACTTTAATGTTTCCGCGATAAAATGTTAACCATGCTGCTTTTATGTTTCATTAATAAAAGGCTTCATTGTATTTCTGTTTTTCTGAATTGATTTTCCACTTTGACTTCTAGCCTTTAAAATGCACCCAATCTTCTAAATCTTTTTATGACTTAATTATTACATTTTTTTACGTGTAGTAGATATTTTAAAGCCTGTATCTGTAAATGTGATTTTTTCCCCCCTGCATTTCAGAAATATTGCTTCTTGGTTTTCACAATGGAAGTATCTGAAGGTATGTATTTTTTTTTTTTTTTTCCTTTCCCGAAGCTCTAAGCGTTTATTCATATACTTAGTATTTATCTCAGAATTATAGTAAACGATTGTATCTTTCCAGCTAATATCTGAAGTAGTGAATTATAACTAGTGATTGTCTGTAAAATTACCAATGATTTGCATCTAGTTACGCATTGTAGCCATATATTAATTTTTTAAATATTTTCCTGTAACTTAAATGCATTACCTATGATTTCATAAATAGTGAGAGATAAAACATTTTTGTATAACACATATATATGCTGCTTTAGTTTTGTTGCATTGTTTAACATATTTATTTTTATTAATTTTTTTTAAGAGGAATCATTTGAATTTTATGGTTAATAAAATGATAAGAAATGCATCAAAATTCTTTTGAATAATGTAAAATAATTATTTTAGCATGGAAGCATACTGTAAAAATATTTAAAAAGGGGTACTTGCATATTATCACTTTGATCATGAAACTGGAGACAAGCAGCATGATTTAGCATCAGTCAGGGATAAAGATCATGTAATAACTCACTCTTAACACCTGTGGTTTTATTTAATGTAACCCCACTTGATTCTGAATACACTTCTTGTTTTCAAGACTAAGGATATAAATTAACTGTTATTGGCATATTTTTTTCTTTCACATTTTGGACTTCCCTTTTGCAAAATAGCAAGTAATGGATTATTTTCCATGTCATGGTATGCTACCATGAAAAAAGTGTTTATTAATAGACATGACATGGGTAGCTGAGTGTGGGCAGCAGAAGAATAATAGACTAAATGAAGTTTGTATTCAGAGTGTTCTACACATCTTCCAGTAAAATCGGAGAGCCTAACAAAATAGTAGAAAACAACAAAAACTTTTTATGAAATGCAAAACAAAGTTAATCACATACTGATTGTTTGTTAAGTAACAAGGCGTCGATTTCTTCAGAATTCTGTAGAAATATTTAGCGTAATGTTCGCAGGATCTCTGCCAACTTTGGTAGCTGATAGGGTAATACGAGGGTAAGGTGAAACGTTATTGGCCTGATAAGGAAAGACTGCAACTTTCAGTTAAAAAATGGTTTTATATTTCTACATAATCATTATGCCAAACGACGCTTATCACAGCAGTTCCAACTGAGTCTACTCTCAACCAATCACAGCTCGAACAGCTTTCCTAGCCCCTCCCACCATTCTCACATACTACGAGTATTTGTATTAGCTTAGCCGTGGACGGCGTGGCGGTATCGCCTTTATTTTATATTTTTCCAACGCCTAAGGGCAAAAATATTCCAAAAGAAGTGGTCAAAGTAGATTTCTACTATATGCCGCTAAACCAGTAAAAGTGATAGTGATAGTGATCTACATAATCTCCCTTGTGCTCAACGTACTTGGTCTAGCGTTTCTCCAATGTCATTATTCCTTCCTGGAAGTGAGAGTCTGGAAGGTTGTGAAAATATTCACCTACCACCCTCTCAAAACGCTGGGTGTGAAGCGTTTCCCAGAAACAAATTTCTTCAAGTTTGAGAACATGTGGAAGTCTGAGGGTGCCAAATCAGGAGAATGGGGGGATGGCTGAGCAAATTGTACCCCAAATCCTGTAGTTTATCCCATCGTCAATGCATTTTTGTGCACAGGTGCGTTGTCCTGGTGAAGAGGGATTTTTTTCTTCTTCAATTTTGGCATCCAACTAGTCGAGAAGGTTGGAGTAATATTTGCCTGTAATTGTTCTCCCTTTTGCAAGGTAATTGATTAACAGGATCCCTTTCGCATCCCAAAACACGCCAGCCATGACCTTTCCAGCAGATGCGATTGACTTCGCTTTCTTTGGCTCTGAATTGGCTTCCATCCACTGTTTGGACTGTTGTTTCGTTTCTGGTGTGTAGTGATGGACCCATGTCTCACCCATGGGGACAAATCACTGCCCAAAATCAGTAGGATCTCTGTTGAATCGGTCCTAAGATTGTTGCAAAAATCAGTTTTTGGCCGTCCTTCACATGGGCCATCTTTGAGGGATGTGCGCCTACGTTTAATTTCAGCTGTCCACTTTTTATTGGTTAACATGGAAGGAGCAGAGTCCCAGTAAACTTTTGCCAACTTTGAATGTATTTCCTTAGGGCTTAATCCATTTGAAATGAAGAATTCTATGACTGCATGATATTCAAGTTTATCCATTTTAACAAATAACATGCAAAATGTCTACTGGGAAAATTCGTGTAAACAAATTACTTGAGAGAATGTTCAGGCAGTGAACTTTTCACCTTATCATCGTATGTAAGGGCTTTAAAAAGTAATAATACTTTTTAACTTTATTTAAACCAAAGATAATTTTTTATCCTACAAAATTTACCCTAGAATTGCTAAATATAATTTTAAAATATCTTCCTAGTTTAAATTATATGATACTCTTAGCTTTTTTAGCTATGATCAATTCATAGTTGTATATTTTATTGTAAAGAAGAAAATTTAATGATACTTGCATATTAGCACAACCACCTTGCCCTAGTTTAGCAGTATTTTACAGCAGAAAGGAATAATGACTTGAAAAAAATTATTTATTATATGCATAATGTTATTATATACTATTATTTATGCACATTATAAGTTACCTTGAATATAAATCAACAAAGGAACTTGAATTAAACTAGCCAATATTTATTTCTTTTGTTCTAGTAGAAATTTTATAGTAATCATTGTAAGAACAGATTCAAAGCAATTGTGCCCTTTGCTGATTCTGTGGGAAAAAAAATACTTAATTTCTGCAAAAGAAACCTTAAATACAGCAAAAAGAATATGCATGAAAAGGGCGACATTGTTTGCTAAAATTGAAGAACTATTATATACATGATGTGCATAAGGCTGTTGCTATGCACATGGTTGCTAGAGTATGTTGCATTCTGAAAATTTGGCCAGTGGTTGTGGTAATATATCAGTATGAATTTAATCTTGTATTTAAATAATTGCTTCTAATTTATGTTTATTTTATAATTTTTCAGAATTGGATCTCGAATCTCTTATGGGATTATTAGATGAAGATTTTGAACCAAATGAAATGGAAGTAACGAATCAGTATTTGCCAAAAAAACTTGATAGAGCTGATAATGAAGTAGATGAATCTTTTACTGATCATTCCTTAAAGAAAACTGAGAAAAAGATTCTAAAAGATATTCCTTTAGATTTTATGGAAGTAACAAATCAATATTTATCAGAAGAACTTGATAGAGTTGATAATAAGGTAGATGAATCTGCCACTGATTATTCCTTAAAGAAAGCTGAGCCAAAGATTCTAAAAGATATTCCTTTAGATTTTATACAACCTGAGGTTCCAAAATCAAGTGAAAAAATTTCACTATCTGCTTCCTTCAAAAGCTCTTTAATCCATACTGGTGAAGCAGATAGTTCAGATGATGAAAATAAAATGGACTTAACTGACACTGGGAAAGATATTAAGAAAAAAATTTCAGGCAAAATAAACCAGCATTTTGATAAAAATCACAGAGTTATAAAAACATGTAAGTTTGAAATTGTATCTTCAGACTTTAAAGTGTTGTAAAATTCCTTACTTATTTAGGCTATGCACAGAATTTTGAGTCTTGTGTGCAGTATTATTTTGGATGTTATGAAATTTAGTAATTAATTCGAAGCAAAATTTTATGAAAAAAAAGTTTTATTTAAAACTTATAAAATAATCAATGAACTAACTAAAAGGAGAAGGATAATCTAGCATATAGTTTAATGGGGATAAGATTTTAAATTTCTCTTTAACAAAATTATTTTAGAGTTCTTTATCATGAGTAATAAGTGTGTAGTGTTTTTGATAAATTTTATGAAATAAAATAAAAATGATGGCTTATATTTTTGACAAATTATTCAGTTATTAGGTTTTGTTATTTATGCACCCATACATATTATTATTCATGATATAAAATTGTAGGGAAGTTTTGTAAGAAGAATTATTTAATCTTTTGTTCCAGTACAATGCAGGATGAGTTATTTTCTTCTTTTAGTTCATTAATTATTTTATGAATTGTAATAAGCTTACTTATAAAAACTTTACTTTTTTCTCTTTTTGATCTGAATTATACATTATCAATCAGGGAAAAGTGCAGAATCACCCACTGCTTGGCGCATTTTTAAGATCGGTATCCATGTACACATCGACCTATATTCACTTAAAGAAAAATCCCAGAATTGCACAAACTCAGCACTGTGCACTCCCTTGACTCTGTTCACATCGATCTATTTTCACTTATAAAGTCAAAAGAAATTGACAAAAATCCAATTATTTTTACTCATATAAAAAGCGCCAAAGAAGTGGGCAATTCTGCACTTTAACAATCAGTCAAATCATTGAATTGAAAAGTCATTTATTAGCAATGAATAATCACCCTTTTAGTAATTTTCTTAATACACTCATGTCCAAAATTATGTTTACATGCATAAATTCACAGATTTCTCAGAGACTATGACTTATAATTTAATGAATTTTCGTGGAATCGTACATACCATGATGACACATAAATGCAAAAGAAAAAATTGAAGATCACCTCATATGATATAAAATTGTAGCATGAAACAATAGAAAGGGTAATAAAGTGTGACAAAGAGAGTTAAGAAAAAAAGGAATGATTCAAAAAAAGAATTAAGTCTTACGAATTTAATATGATATATGATCTCCCCTGACTTCTACACACATATCACAACGTGTTTTAAGGCTGGAAATAACGTTGTTAACCACAGTTTGGGGAATTAATCTCCACTCTTCCAGCAATGCCGTCTTCAGAGCATTTACATCTCTAGGAGGAGGATGTATACGTGCAATTGCTCTTCCAAGGTAGTCCCATAAGTTCTCTATCGGGTTAAGGTCAGGAGAGTTTGGTGGCCAAGGTATTCGCTTAATGTCTTCACTTTCAAGGAATTCATCAACGAGGTTTGCTCGATGTGGACGGGCATTATCATCCATAAATAAAAAGTCAGGTCCATATGCACCCCTGAAAAGTCTTACATAAGGATCTAAGACCTCATCCCGATATATCTGGCCTGTCACAGATCCGCTGCTGAACACGTGCAGGGGCGTACGTCCATCGATCATTATTCCACCCCATACCATCACACCTCCACTACCGAAACGGTCACGTTCCACAATGTTTGAGGGATCATTTCGTGTTTCTGATTCCCTCCAGATGTAAACACGTTTAGAATCACCAGTTAAACTAAACCGTGACTCATCAGTAAAGAGACCATTGATGTTCAGTCCAGTTTTGATGTTCTTTACACCAATTAAAGCGATCCCTCTTTTTCTGTGAAGACAGTAAAACACATACCCTTGGCTTTCTGGCATAAAAGCCTTTTTCATTAAGCCTTCTGTATATTGTTTGCCGTCATGCAACAGTTCCAGTGGCGGCTGCAAGCTCTGAACTTGACTGGCGAGCAGTAGCCTTTCTGTTACAACGGGCAGTAGCCTTTCTGTTACAACGGGCAGTAGCCTTTCTATTACGACGGGCAGTTAATGCCAGATACCGATCTTCAGAAGCAGTTTTCATTCGTTTCCGACCTTGTCCAGGCCTCCTTACAACATTTCCATCATTTTGAAACTGTTTCCATAGCTTAGAGACTGTCTGTCTTGAAATATTCAGACATGTGGCTGTTTCCATGATTGACTGCCCTGCTTCTAAACAGCCGATAATTCGCAACTTTACAGATTCTTCCAAATGATACTTCGAAACCATAACAAACCACTTTGAGTCCCTACACACTGAAATCAAGCGCTATGTTGCAGAAATTCACTCAAATATTCAGTTTGCACAAAGCGCTTGATTCACCCTTGGATGACGTAACGCCTAGATTTGCATATCACAAACTGTTTGATTACTTTTGATTGGATAATGCTAATTAGGATTGGTTTTCACACATTCCCTGCAAATACGGATCACATTGATTCGATATTTCATTGAATATCATCATTTTTGGGTATGTAAAGATAATTTTGGACATGAGTGTATTTGCAACCTTAGAATAAATTATATTATTTTTAACTTTGATGTAAGTTTATTTATATTGTTTGTGATTAAATATGCATGCAGTCCAATGACTGCCTGTGCAGGCAGTTAGTTTAAACACTGTTTCTAGAAAAATCTCATTAATTTTTATTTTTTATCATTTTTGTTTTAAAAGAGAGTGAAGAGTTTGTTTTGTACCTGGAAAAATTCTAAATATTTATAGCAGATACGTTTTTGGATATTAGAATTCGTAATGTTCCCAAAAAGAATATAATATTATATTTCACTTTAAAATTAAACAAATCAATTTTAAAAATTAAATTCTGAAAAAAGATGTATATATATATATATGTAAACATATATTGCATCTTATGCAATAGGAAAAATGAAAAATAGCATTACAGATTTCATTGCAAATAATTTTAAATGATAATTAGTCATTAAACTCTGTTTTTTTAAAGATTAATATAAGGAAATAAATACTATAAAGAAAAGGAGAAATACACCATACATAAACAAACCCAGTAGCTGTCAGAAAAAGAATGCTTGAAACTTTGAACTAACATTTGCTCTGTCAACCTTTTTTTCTCATGGTCTAAACCTTTATTTCTGTAGCATTTCAGTACTTTGTTTACAGTAAAGTATAATTTCATTTTGTAATTTTCCAATCTTTCGATGATGATGATACCTTTCTCTTGGCAAAATTTAATCACAATGCTTTGTCATTTGACAGCTACTACTCATTTAATCCATACTGACTTTTAAAAAAAAGTGTCAGTGGAAAAATTATTGAGTCAATATTTATTTTTTCCATTTATTTGCAATGATGTCAGTATAAATATATGAACGCTCATTAGTAACCTTATGAGTAATATAATTACTCGTAAGGAATTTACATTACCATCTGTGCCACTTTGATACTCAATTATAATTGACATCCCATTAACCAGAGAAGTATCAATTTTTTTATTATAAAATATGCTAATTATATCAGGTTTGTTATTAGAGAATAATAAAAAGATGTAACAAGAAGTATGCATTTTGTTTAATATTACTCTGTTAGCCAGTGCATAATTTTAATTTGAAAAATTAGTTGCAGATCTTGTATCATGTTAAATGATGAAGCTATTAAGAACAGGTACTTTTCCAAGTGATTTGAATGATAAATTAAAAATCTTATATTACATGAAATAACAATATTTTCCAGGATGCATGGTGTTAAAGCTGTGGTAGCATAACATAACAAATATAACAAAATGGAAAAACTAAGTTTAATTATTTAAGCATCATTATATTTCTTTTGTAAAATGCAGTTTTAATATTATGTCTGATGCTATATAATGAATCATAATTAAAGTAATAATAGTGTTGTTACAAATTTCCACAACTAATTTGCAAATTTTAAAGTATTTTCTGAGATTTTGTGATTTTTCTCATAAATATCAAGTAAAAGAATTTCCCTTTTATTATTTTTACTGCAACTGTTAGTTTATCTTTCAAATTAATTATCAGTATTATCGTCTTCATTGAAATTTACTACATAATATGTTACAAAATAATTCTATTCCAAAATCCAGGGCAGAACTTCAAATCTTAATTACTCTGCAAAAAAGGTTCAAATGAAAAGAATGCTTAAGAATTTTTCATTAATTTTAGTAAAGCTTGTATAAGAAAAGTACACCTGAAATAAACAAACATTATTGGTCCCCTCCCCAATGATTGGCACTTGCCTATTCGTTACTAGCCACTCCTAAGACCAGAACTGGTGGCCATTTCATTGTGGGGGCACCTAATAGGCGGCCACTGTTACTTCCTATGAAGGGACGGACAGTTACAATCACGCCTTCCCCAAGATTTGAAGCTGGGCCCTTTGGTACCACAGTAGGCTCCCTTAACCACTATACCATCTGGATATCTTATTGTTATGTTATTGGATAGCAAGCACTATTAAAAAAGTATTCATTTGGATGTATGTTGAATAGATTTATGTGGCAAATTCATATCCTGTATGATAGGAATTATAATGGATTGAGATGACAGTGGCCACTCTGTGTGGAATGTTATTCATAAGATCTCTTTTATATTGCTTCTGATATACTTCTATATTCTTGCAAAAGAACAATAATCAGTTATATTATCAGTTTTGGACAATGTGTCCTGGCTTGCAAATAACATTTGAAATCATTCCATAGATGTTCTGTAGTTCTGAAATATGAACCAATCTGTTATTACAACATTCATATCATAAAAGCCGTATATTAACAGCATCTGCTATATGAGCTGAAGCCCAGTCAACAGAGCATTGCTGTAATATGGATAACACTGAATTAAGGTATAAAAATATTAAGATAAGCCTCAGTACTCATATTTCTCTTCAGAGGACCCTGAGGTTCCAAGGCCACTCCACAATAAATAAGACTAGACTAAATGCATAACGTTCCACCTGCCAAATTTGATTTGAGGAACAATGAATTCTTGCAAATATTGTGCACCTGCTATTCCTCACATCCAAACATGGCCTGAACGTCCCAACAGTTTATAATGATTTGTCGCTTCATATAACATGTTGCCTTTTTTGTGTGTGTAATGTGTCTTTTTGGTTACATGTATACTAAGTGACTATATCTTATACTAAGTGATGCTTGGCATTAGTTGCCCTAATGTACAAACTGTGTGTTGCTGCTGTCATGTTAAAATCCAGATTTTACTTTTCATGAATTATTATAGTACTGATTTATTTTAAAAGTATTGTTCCTTTTTCACAAGTTCCATACAATTTTGTTTCATTGCCCTGTAAAACATTCTACAATTCCTGTCTGTCCAACTGCATGATTAACTTGATTTTAGTTGAACAGATTATAACTCTTGTAATTTTAAGCTTTACATTACTGTCATTTGTTGTTGAATGTTACACCTTTGATATTGCAAAAATTTTATAAATGAATTTTCCACGATGGAAGCAACTGTTTAAATCTCCTTTTTCAAACTCACTGTACTGATCGTTTCTACTCATTTTGCTTTTAAGGTTTGCTATTTTGTATTTGAACGAGACTGTTTTCTTTTATAACTACTTCAGTTACCCTGTTACATCAGTGCACAAATCCTCTCTCTCTTGGTCTTTGGATACCTTTGATCATAAAAGGTATTTGTCTATAAAGATAATAACTAGTAAAGTATTAGTTACTTTTATATCTGGCAGACTTTTATCCAAATATTGGGGCAAAATGTTGGATCACAAAACTATTAGTGCATTTGTTAAGCCATAAAATTTCATAATTAATTTCACTACCACATCACATATTTAGCTTTTTGCTGCTATAAAAGTACTATCCTAATCATAGTACAATAAAATATTATTTAAATGTACATTTTCATATGTTGATCTTCCATAATTTATCACATAGATG
>KK113438.1:84805-95405 GCA_000611955.2 Stegodyphus mimosarum
GTAAGCTTCCGAACAAGGCTTCTGCTGATACTTCATCAATTGATAAATATACTGGAATAAGAATTATGTAAGTAAATACATTTTTACTTGTTATTTTTAAAATTTAAATTGCATTCGACTTGAGTTTGACAACTAACATTATCATATGGTTTGGTGATTTGGTTTTTACTTTTAAATTTAGTTACAGATAAAATTTTTCCCTTGAGTAATTTAGTTAGTGAAATATATTAATATTATTACTTTGTGTTATCCTGTCGACCATTAGCAGAAATTTCAGTAAAGGTCACTAATTGCCAATTATTACTGCAACATTTTAAAGAACATTCCATCCATAATTGGCATCAAATCATGCTACTTAGCCAATTGATGGGATAATATGTAAGTACCTTAATATGGTGAAAATGCGGTTTACGGCACTGGTTGGCGATTTTTTGAAAATCGCCAATTCGGCGCGTTTCTGCGAAACGTCTTTGCAATTCATTGCAACCTTCCCGACACGCTCCGCGAAAACCTATTGTAAACAAAACATACAATTCTAAACCATAAATTAGTTTGGAAACTATTGCCACAAAAATATAATAAAATAATATGCAAAACGAACATTACGATCATTAAAATATTCGTCAGTTACCTTTAAATTAATTATTTACATTTTATGTTGTAATACTTACACATTTTATGCGTTACATAACCTTCCCAACACGCTCCGCGAAAACGTAACCAAAATGGCATCCCAGAAAGAAGGAATTTTTTTTAAAAGGGCATTAAAATTACAAACGATACCATGTACACACCGTTCCGTTTTAACTTAAAAAAAAATCTGAGAATTGCACAATGTAGGCAATGCACACAAATAAACAAAATAAGCTAGAATAACTAAATAAATTACAAGAAAATGCCATGTGCACAGCGTTCCTTTTACACTTAAAAAAAACTTCAGCGAATTGCACAATATACGCAACGTACACAAATGAACAAAATAAGCTAAATTAACGAAAATAAATTACAAGAAAATGCCATGTGCACAGCGTTCCGTTTTAACTTAAAAAAAACATCAGCGAATTGCACAATGTAGGCAATGTGCACAAATCAACAAAATAAAATAAATTGCAAACGATACCAGCGTTCTGTTCTTCAGCTGATACAAATTATTTCAATAAAAGGCAACAAAATATAAAAATTAAGCAACTTGCACTTCCAATAAAGTAATAAATGTACATGTACATTCACTCACCTCTCTCAGCATCACAGCTAAATCCATAGCGGCTTGGTATTTCGCGAAATATACGGAACGAAAATAGCCAACACTCAACACACAAAATACAACGACAACTGAAATAACTACTTAAATTAACACGTCAGAATTTCGAATAAACCGCTACGTCATCTCACATTACCAATAAAACCGTTCTCTATAAAATAGGAAACACGCATGCGCGAAAACTACATGTTTCCGTAGCTTCAAAATACCCAGTCAGCCATCTTCGCGGATATACGGAGTTACCCATGTTGGCGCGTTTATTGCTCATTCAAAAACAATCGCCGCCAAGCAGTGCCCTAAACCGCATTTGGGCCCCTTAATATTATAGTGGAACAAAAATTACATAGTTTTTTCTTTTGGCATGTGTGCGATCTAATTTAGAAATAAGCTCCATTTAGTTCACCAAAATCCTTCACTGATAAGTACATCGATGTTGTTCTTATAAATCCCAAAGTTCTGGAATATCATTAAGTAGTTACCAAACATATTTACTTTGTGCTGTGATTATTGTTTCTGACTTCTTTTATGTTTCTTGAGCATAAAAAATTGTAGAGAAAATCTGAGCATCTGTTTATAATAGATAATAGTGCATTATTTTTTCTCTGAAGCAAATTATTTTAAAAAGCAAGTTCTATGTAAGTAGTTACTGAAATAAATGTATTGTAATATAAAATCTGTAAAGTAATTTAAATTACTACATATGAACTTTTTGATCTCTTCATCTAGGAACATTGATCTCATCCTTCTAGGAACATCTTCCTTTTACGTTCCATCTGAATTTATTGCTTTTCATGTCGAATTTTATGTCAAATAAAAATTGAACATGAATAACATCCAATCATAAATTATTGGCCTCATCAAGAAAAGGGAATCAAAGTATTCCGAATTGCTGTGTAAAATTCTTAATAGTAGTAGTAGTAGTACAAGACGTACTAATTTTTTTCAAATTCCATATAGGCTGACATCATTAATAACCATTAATATTAGTCATGAGCAATACATTTTAGTAAGACAATTAAAAGCACTGTATTTACTTGCAAAATTTCAAACTAAAATTTATAATCGTTTAAATAATTGCCTTTGCAAAATAAACGTAGTCTGTCAGCTGCAGAAGTTAATGAAATGAACACACCCACTTCCTACTGCATATTAGTCAGTCAGTCAGGCAGGCAGGTATTGCCGGGATGTCGCGCGAAGCGCGACGTGTCCGGCTCGGTGAAATTTAGCCTGAAGGCAACAAGACGGTGAAAGCTCAGGACACGTGGTAATAAGGAGGTCAGAGGGTGATGGAAAGAAGGGCAGCAATGACACCACAACGAAAAGCGCAAAACAACGAGAGAGGCAGTCAAGCGCAATCAAAAGTTGAGTGAAATACCAAGGTACAAGACAAGTAAAATAACAAGAATAGATGCAGATATAAACAGTTATATAAAATGTTCCAGGATATTTGTAAATGAGAATATATACATTATGTACAATATAACAGTGAGGTCCATGTTATCCATGGTGTTAGCAAGAAAGTATGATAATATAGCAATTATATATGCATTGACAATCTAGGTTGGAAAATTTGCATCTCGTGATAAGAAAGCTGCTAGAGGTCTGAGTTCTTTATCTTCATCCAGAACTTCATAATTGAAGGTGTTGAAGTATTGCAGGTGTTCGCAGTTTACTGCCTTGTCAAAAAATTTCTTATTCAGCTTGTGCAGATATGTTTCAAGGGTGTCAATTTTGAGATCAGTGTGAAGAGTCAAATTAGAAACATAAAAGTGTGCACCTGTAATAGTGCGGAGATATTTGTTCTGAATAACTTGGAGTTTCTTGATATCATTCTCTTTATGCATAATCCATGCCGGAGAAGCGTAGGTCATGATTGGTCGAATTATAGAAGTAAAGATGAGACGTTTTTTATAGAGATCCAATTTTGAATATTTACCAATTAAAGGAGTGAGATTTTGAATTACACTAATGGTTTTACGAGTGGTGTGTTTAATGTGGTCTTTCCACGTAAAAGAAGAATTAAGCACCACTCCTAAGTAGTTAGCTTTTTGAACAGTCGGGATATCTTCATTAAATAATTTTAAGGAGCCTTTGAAAGTTTCTTTAGCAAATCTTCTTCGAATGATCAAGAGTTTCGATTTTTGTGCGTTAATAGCAATTCGCCATTGACGGCACCAGTCTTCAACAAGAGGCATGAAATTTTGTAATTTTCGAGTTGCATTTTCTGCACGTCTAGAACGGACTGCCAGCGCAGTATCATCTGCGTAACAACCCACATAATAATCTCTACTGAGATTAAATGAGGGGAAATCCGCTACGTAGAAGAGAAAAATGACAGGACCTAAAATGGAACCTTGCGGTACTGAAGCTTTAATTTCTTTTAAATCTGAAGTATCATCTCCAATAGATACGTAGAAATTTCTATTAATGATGAAGGAGTAAATGAGCTTAATAATTTCGCGATCAAAATTGAAGTTGATAAGCTTGAAGATAAGCCCCTCATGCCAGACGCGGTCGAAAGCTTTCGGCACGTCTAGCATGAGGAGGGCTATGCTTTCTTTATTATGTAGTGCATTGCCAATAAATTCAGAAAGACGTACAAGTTGCTTGACAGTAGATAAGCCTTTTAGAAAACCAAATTGTTCCCTGGGAAGTTCGTCATAATAAACTTGAAGTCGCTGTAAAATAACCCTTTCAAAGACTTTCCCTAAGCCAGGGAGGAGGCTGATGGGTCTGTAACCATCGGGTCGAGTATGATCTTTTCCTGGTTTTGGTATTAAGATGACTTTGGCCGTTTTCCAACAATCCGGAAAATAAGAGTTTTCAATGCAAGCGTTGAAAATGCTAGTGATTCTACAAATGATATTATTAGGAAAATGTTTAATGGTGATGTTCGTGAGTGCATCATGCCCTGGGGCTTTTCTGTTCTTGAGTTTTCTGATGATTTCAATGATTTCATGCGGAGTAGTAAAGATTGGACAAGTTCTAGCAGTTGGCGCGTTAAGCCATTCATTAACAAAATGATTTACAAATTCAATAAATTGCGTGTCACAGGGAAATTTATTTGGTGTGAATTGTTCTTCAAGATGGTTTGCAAGCATATCAGCTTTGGCTTTATTGGTCAGAGCTATGTCGTTGTTAGAATATATTGGTTTATTTATGCTGGGTTTTTGCTTGAGGCTTTTAGTGAAAGTCCAGAAGGAGTTATCAAAAGCACTAAGATTGAGGATTTTCTCTTCCCATAATTCTTTTTTATGAAGTTTAATTTCATTTTTAATTTCTTTGTTGATTTTATTTAACTTTTTCTTAACTCTGGGGTCCCAGGTAAGGTTCCAACGGCGTCTCAGTTGATTACGTTCTTTTATTTTATCTCGAATACTTTTAGGGAACTTGCCAGTAAATTTATCAGCACTAACACTATGTGAAGCAGATTGATACGCATTCATGATGTATGTAGTAAGTGAAGAAATAGCATTATCAATATCAATTTTATTTTTAAGAGGCTGAAAGGAAGTATAATAACTAGAGAGAATATCAGTGAATTTTCTCCAGTCAGTAATTTTCTTTGTAGTCGGTTTTTCTTTATTCATAATACCCAATGTGCCTATAACTGGCACATGATCTGAGGTTAGATCGACAGTAACTTCGAGGCACATAGGAATAGGAAGAGTGGTAAGAACAATATCTAAGATGTCTCCTTTATGTGGATTGTTAGGCAGATAAGTGTAGTCAACCGGAGCATAGAAATAAATGGGCTGGTCAGTGATAAAATCAAGTAATTTCTGTCCATTTTTGTTAGTTCTACGACATCCCCATTCTTGGTTTTTGGAGTTCAGATCCCCAACAAGGATAACTGGTTTATTTTCAGGTAATAATTCTTTTAAAAGTTCTTTGCTTAACACATTCTGCGGTGGATTATACATACAGATAAAATAAATTATTCCGTAAACAGGTAGATGAGCAGAGACAATAACTGCTTCATGTCTATCTTTTCTAATAGTATCAATAAGGCAGGACTGGATATTGCTCTTTACATAAATAGCAACACCTCCTCCGCGATGGCTTAACCTATCACAACGATAGCATTTGTAATTTGCAACGTTAATGTTAATACAGGGTGATGCAAAAGTCTCTGTGACGCAAGCGATGTCAATGCAGTTAGTGGTAAGAAAGTTAAGAAATTCTGAAGTTTTATCTTGGATGCTTCTAGCATTCCATACCAAAAATTTAGTAGGCGACAATTTAGTGTGTTGACCCATTATTTAATTGGTTGTCAATTTTTTCTTGACGAGTGTTCATTTCTTGCATTTGCTGTGTAAGCTGGAAACCAGCTGTTTTTATAACTTTAACAAGTTCAGCTAAGTCAGTGAACACTTTCTTAGCTTCGCTCAAGGTATCAGAGTATATGCCAGTAGATAAAGCCTGGGCATAACTTTTATTTTCTACAACTCGATTGCTGTAGTTTTTCTGTTGATCAGGTTTTCGTTTAGGGAACTTTTCACAACCGCGAAAACTGGCTGTGTGTCCGGCATTTCCACAATTTATACAGATAGGTATGAAATCTTTATCTTCCTTGACTGGACAGTCCGTGAAGAAATGAGACTGGCCGCATTTAACGCATTTAGGGGAGTAATTACACCCAAGTTGGGTGTGATTAAACCCCTGGCAGCGAAAGCATTGTACTGGGCCCTGGCGGCCCTTGTATTCCTTGACTGTGATACGAAGATCACATAGGTAACGTTCATGATATATTTTGCGTGACTGTTCAGTCTTAGGCAAGGTCACAATGAATAATGGGAGCAAAATAGTTTCTCCATCTCTGCGTTTAGACATTTGTTTTATATTTTCAATAACATAGTTCAATTCTTCAAGTTTTCTTTGAATTTCGTCAATTTCAGTGTCCTCGTTTAAACCACGTATGACAACCCGCAGGTTTCTGTCCTGTGGTAAGATATAAGAGTGATGTTCAATGTTAAAGTCTCTAAGCACTCTAACTATTCCACGATAATTATCTGCATCTAGTGCAGTAACTTTGATTTTATTGCCAATTCTTTGGCCGTAAAATTTAAGATTTCTTGCATGGAAATGTGAGCAAATTTCCGACCATTTCATGGTTGTCGGCTTTAACGTTATTGGTGGTAGTTTTGAATTTTTGGGTTCATTATCAGATGGTTTTTGTATTTTATTAGGAGTGTTCTTCACATTATCAGGCATATTTGTTGTATCCATATCATTGTTTTCATTAGTAGTATCCTCAGCAGTAGTGGCTGGAGTCAGAATATTATTATCAGTGACAGGAGGTGGAGTTGGTTTTTTACTTAAAATACTAGTGTGCGTAGTCAATTTAATTTTCTTATGCGTGTTACGATGAGATCTTGTACGTACAGTCTGATCTCCACGTTTCCTAGCATTAGGTTCTTCATCAGAGCTAGATCCTTTATCAAGCGGAGTGCCGATTTCATGATCATTGTCTATATTAATTGGGCTACGAGCCCTGACATTTTCAGGCAAAATTTTATTTTCAGCGGGACGTGAGCCCTGTGTATCCTTATTCTGATCTGTAGTATTAGCTTGTGTATACTCAGTGTTCATAGCTTTAATCATATCCAAGATACTTAGCAAAAAAGTGAACATTTTGTTTTCAGTATCACTGAATCCATTTCGTTCTTTTATTTCTTCGAGTTCGCGTACTTGCGCCGCGACTGCCTCAATGATCTTATCCATAGCAATAGAAAATCAAAATCCTGCGCCCAAGTTAGGAGAAAACCTGCGGCCCGGAACACAACCCACACGAAGGTGTTTGTGCTACTGCATATTATTTGTTTTAGTAATATTATAAAGAATTATACTTAACATATTTGCTGCCAATTATGCACTGGCATGTGATTGGTATTATTGCTGAAGAACCAATCATGCCCTGGCATGTATTGTGGGGTGATGTTTCAGGTGCCAATCATGCACTGGCATGGGAAAAGCAGCATCTCATTGCTTATTTTCAAGTTCAGTCGACATTACGTTTTGAATATGTATGATGCTGGTATTTCATGCAAAAATCATACACGAATAGCATTCTGAAATATATATATTGAAATAATATTATTGTTACTATCTTGCAATAAATTCATTTGTAATATATATATATATATATATATAAAATAATGCATATTATTACTTATTCATTTTTAAATGCCACACCCCAGCATGTAATGCAGCATTGCAGAAATAATTTTGCCTGTAGAGCTGACCACATGCTGGTACATTTTTCAAATTCTTAGCAATCAATGTGGTGCAGATACTAATATTTTATGACCTCTTTTAAATCATATTTCTTATAATAAGAAAGTCAGCAAAGCGGTACAATCTATTTCTATGACACAGCATTAACTATCAACAAAATCTTACATGACTAGGAGTGAAAATATTAAATAAAAATGATCACCATTCATTCAGTATCATCATGCTCTTTATGCTAATATTTTAAAGCTATATTATACATATGTGCCTATATAGTAAATAAGTAAAACATAAATGAACTTTAAAGGTAAAAAATCTAGCACTATTGCTGCTAAGACTATATATTTAAATTTAATTATGAATTTTAATTTACAATTACTTAAAATTATGGTAAAAATATATTTCAAGGTGCCTCTTGGCAAAAATTGGCAATTGGCCAGCAAGGCACAATTTCAAGATGGCCACTACACAAAACCAAAATAACAAGTCAAAGAATTGCATTAACTTGGTGTCCATGTACATATCGATCTATTTTCACTTTAAAAAAAATCAGAAAATTGCACAAACTCGGCATTGCACACTCCCTTGACTTTGTCCATATACACAGATATTTTCACTTAAATCATACAATGAAATAATATGAAAAAGGAAATGCATCTTATCACATGTACACACTACAAAGAGGAAATATCGACTAAGCATATTTAGAAATTTCTGTGGCACACAAAATTCCTTACCAGCATCTAAAAGCTTTCTAAAATTATCTAAACTAGAATGTGCATACTGCTGTTACCACATAATTTCACAAACATAAGAGTAAAAAATATCCTCCGTAGTGTCAGACTGTTGGTGGCTTTCTTGCGACAAAGCCATCTAAACGATCTTTACATTCGACCATATGCATTTCCTTCGCTCAAACAAGGCACTTATAATGACTACTAAATAAACCTTCATTTACACACCAGTCAATTAGTGCTTTTTTTTCCTTTCATTCCAAATTGTACAGAAACTTCACATTAATCTCATCGCAAACAGCCATTTTATGGTGTACAGCACAAAATAAGCAACGTGCATCCTGACATCCAACACAAATATAAACCGGTACAAATATTTTCCCAATCAGTCAAATTCACCGCAATCACGCAACCAATCAACATCATGATAGGGTTTTCATAACATTCAATTACTCAGGTTACCATAAATGAAACAACAATTTGGCGATAATCCAAGAGACACCGTAAAATATAGACTAACCAAAATTATAAATTTATTTTTGACTGTGCATTACTAATTAGATATATGACATTGTAAATTATATTTTAAATTATAATTTAATTACCCTTAAAATTCTATATTACTTACATGTTTTTAAATTGATTTTTTTTTTATATTTACCAATCATAAGTTTTAAAAAAATTTTGTAATTATGTGTATATGATTGTGGTGGGGAATTTCCTTCTGTATGAATATTTCTAATTTAAATCCAAAAACTTGTTTCTTAACTTTTTGTATTTTTAAAGAATTTAATTCAAATAGGTGAGGGAGATGAAATGTAATCATTTCTTAATTATTGTGGATTTTTTTGGAATAAGACTAATTTCTCTTGAAAGTCGGCTTTCTTCCAGGAAATCAGCAATAATTAAATTTCCTTTGGTTTGTATTAATTCATTTTTTAAGTTTTTAATAGGATTTCCATCACAATTTAAAACTTCTGCTAAGTATTTTTCCCATTGTTTTATCTCAATATTTTATACTATTAACATTTTAAATAAGTTTCATTTTACAATAGTTTTTGCTCTTCATTTCGTAGGGGAAAATCGTAAATTTAAATTAATAGTTAAATATGTGTGTGTATATATAGATATATGAATAAATCCAAAGTAAAAAGCAGTTCATCTAATCTAATTTATCCATTTGCTCATCTAATCTAATCCAATTGCACACTGAGAGCAGCAACAAGTTGTGGTAATAATGCAAATTTAAAATAAATAATACATTTAAAATTCATCCAATGTTTAGTTTGGAATAAACCATGTGTAAAAACCTGAAGTACCATGGGAAACTGCAAGAAAAAGGGGCAAAACATGCCAAAAACAAATTTGCATTTTGCTGCATCATCATTGGGGGTTGGTGTAATGAAATAAATAAATAAATCAGCGTATTTCTGAACCAATAAAGACAAATTAAAGTTTAAAACTTAAAATAATCTCTGATAAACAAGCAAAGTAGTTTGTTTTTGTCAGTCCAACCCCTGCAGGCTGAAATAAGCAGATTAAAAAATTTCAAAATTATAGCACCAAAAACATATACTATATTAATAAATGAAGTTTCAGTACTGCATAATTTTTACTGTGAAATGTAAATATTAATTTAGCAAAGTAATTTTAATAAACTATATAGTCTGAAAATGTAAACTGATATCTGAATGTCCATATTTGATTAAAAAAATAAGATACACCTGATGATAGTTTTATACATGTATATTACCCAGGGAATTCTTTTCCTTATATGAATTTCAAGTATTAAACTGTACATTTGCTTGCTTTAAGAGTGAACTTTATATATTTTAGAAAACCTCTTGTGCCATTTGATGTATTGCAACAAAAAATGCAAGGTCGCCGAATGATCAAAATGTCATTTATTAAGAACTGCATCAGAGGTGGTGATATTGAAGGTGACTGGGTTACAATGGGTGTTATAGTACAAAAAGTGCCTCCTAAAACGGCAAAAAATGTAAGCATGTAAAATTTTAATTCATTTAAATCCCTAACTTATGCCTTAACATATATTATAAAATATTAATATGTATGTAAAATATTCATACATACTGTAAAATGTATTATATCTGTAGAAATAAATCGGAGGTTATGTGTTACATGAGTGAAAGAGATTCAAATCAGACATTTATTCAAATTTTATGTGCCTGATAGTACTTAATTTTTAGTGATGTAATAATCTTAAAGAGGTCTATGATTTTAAAAGATAAAAAACATTTTTTATTAAATATTAATAGCTTTAAGAGTTACTTTCTTTTTTAATTTGCTAGAATTTTAATATTTCCATTTAGATTACATAAGCAAACTTAATTGGTTATTAACTGCTTTA
>KK113438.1:95460-191606 GCA_000611955.2 Stegodyphus mimosarum
TGGTTTCTTATATATAATGTATCCATAAATGTCCCTACTGTGCCTTTATTTTCACAACTGTTGGTTGTAGACATATATTTCCAATTACAAAAATGTTTAAAGTGATGCAAATATTTATATTTCAATGTATTTTAATTTTAAAAAGAAATCAATTTTGTAAATTTCACAAAGACTAACTGTCTATGTGTTTTCCTTTTCCTTTTTTCTTTTATGCATTCCTTATATTAATATTTAAGAAATTTTTATACTTATCATAAATAATAAAATGCAAGTAGTTGACTCCTGCATAATAAAAATTGCCCAGGATATTAAATTATAAAATTTGAGACCACTTTTCGTGAAAATTCAGGACCTTATACAAAGTAAAGAGAGCAACAGTTAAATTTAAATGCTACTAAAAATAAGATCTCGGAATAGGAAAATGTCTGTGATGTTAATAGTTTAAATGATGATTATTAATATGCAGACTGTCCTAAAAAGTTTTGATCATAATAAAATTTATGAAAAAGAGGTCAAATTTTTAGCACAGAATGCTTATGGTAAAAGCCATTGCAAAACATTCCTCATAAAAAAGAGAGAGAGAGAGAATCAATCTGCATATTCTTTTGAAAAGAAAGAACAATTAAAGTTGGGATAACACTTTTTAATAATCAATGAAGAAAAAATTGCATTTCTGAGTTTCATGAAAATAACTGTTTTAGCTACTGTAAGATCAAATATTTGATTTTTAGTACACTCTATATTTGGTAATAAACAATAACAAAAAGAGAAAATAAATAAATTCTGTAATTGAAACACAATTCCTAATATTAAGAAAAATAGACATCCTTATTTTTCGAAATGTCTTTCGTTAGCTGCTATACATTATTGTGTCCATAATATTAAAGTGTTCATGTTAACATAATTCATGTTACACGTGCACTCTTGGGTAATATACAGCTGACTGGTATTACTGTATGGCTCTTGGCTAATATGCAGCTGACTGGTATTACTGTATGGCCTGTTGATTCCCTGTCACAAACTATATTTTTTTAAAAACTCCAGAGAGAAAAAAAATCTTGTGGATTTAAGGAACCATTGCACTGAACCCAATAATATTACTTCTAAACATGCTTCTAAAAAAATTTGATGGTACTGCCAATTTATGTGCTGGAGCATCGTCGTGCTCAAATTACATAGTTCTTTTGGTGAGACATTATTTTCTAAGAAGTCAGACAGTGCTTAATCAAAATATGTATTACTCCACAATAAAAGTATTATAAAAAATAGATATCCCAATCAGATTTAGGTGTAAGTAAGGTGAAGCCAAGAATCCCATTGCACCCGTTGTTGAGCTCAGCTCTAATTTTAATGAGAGTTACCCCAAGAAAGGATCTGAGAGTCTCCCATTCCTCTTTTCCTACTGCCAAACCACGAGAAGGCTTTGGCCTCATTGTGAGTTTGAGTGCCCTCATGCTACGCATACAATATCTATTTATAAACATCCATGCCTTCTCCAGGATTTGAACTGGAGCCCAATGATACTACTGTATCAATCAGAGCAGTGAGTGGTCCAATCAGTGGTTCATTATCAAGCATTTATACTTCAGTGCACCAAATATTGTCTTGACGTGAGGCTGAGATTTTGCAAAGGCTATAAGAAATTATCATGTAAGTTTGTAATGTAAACTAGCATTCTTCTGTCCACAGAATTTCTTTTATAAATGATTCATTATCATTTACTCTATTTAAAATAAAATTACGAGAATCAAATTGACAGATTTTGTTTCCGAACATAAACTCTTCAACCCATCTTCAACTTATGTGAATTTGTCTTATTTACTCAAAAAGGGAGACAGTTCTATATCTCCCATTCTACTGAGCCGATTGACGAAATTCAAATTGCATTTTTCATGTCTTGAAAGTGCGACTTAGGTTATACATGTTGTGTAGCAAATTCACTTAATTATTTAAGTTATGACTTAAGGATTAATTTTATTATTATTCTAAATTTATGCTACACAACGTATATTTTATTTAATATGCTGTATTTATATTTGCTTTGTTTAATTTTAATTAGGGGTTTTTGGTAGTTAAGATTTATACGTATTTTCCACTCGTTACTGGTAAATGCGTTGAAACACACAATGGAATTGGATGCTTTTCTATGGAATAAACTTAATTTTATATTACTTAAGTTGACCCATCATTAATTTATATCACTGGATGTAGAGGAATTAGCTTTTTAATTTGGGATTTTTTTCATGATTCTAACTTTAACAGATTTTAAGATACAATCAATTATTTAACTAAATTTTACACTTTGCTTTGTGTTAAGGATAGTGGGGGGAAGGGATTGAAAAAGTTGCACTTTTTAGCTGAATTCTAAGGCTTTGCTTACGTGTTAAGGGGAATACAATAGGCATTTCTGGTGGGTGACTTTAGGTTTTCCAGTTGGCCTTGCACCTGTTTCCAAATTCTTGATATTTCTTTTGGTGAGCTTGGCGATATTTGAATTTGTGTTTAGTTTAACACCTCGGAAAATAGAGAACTTTTACAGGGATGTATGCAGGGTTTGGAGTGTCGGATTTTTCAAAATGTTTTAGCAGGTCTTGGCATTATATGGTTTCCTTTCTTAACAAAAAGCCCGTGCAGGTGTCGCTCCTTCTCTATTTTGGCCTGACTTTCTTCGCCGCTTGACACTGCTCTGCTTCGTGCCTTGAGCACATTTTTGTGTAGTTTTAAGGATGTTCTTCATATTGTAAGCAGGGCTTTTTGCTCCCTCAGTATCTTGGAATGATTTTTGAGATAAGATGATGTTATTTGCTGGCCTCGGGCCTTAATCAGTTATGATTTTCAGTAGTACATCCTACCTGAAAGGGCTGTTTGCCCCTCACAAATGCTCCAGTCATCCTGAAATGATTTTTGACTATTTTAAGAATTGAAAACTAAGACAACTAATAGGAAATCACTTTAATTTGGAAACTATCCTGCATTTTGATCCTTCTTTCTTCATTATGTTCTCTGTTTACGTGGAACTCTACTCTTAATGATGGTTGCTATAAACTTGCCTTACGTCTTGGTTATTCCTATATCTATGTAGTGCTTTGCTGAATTCCGGAAACTTTCATATTGGCTGCAGTGCCCACGTCTCCACTTAGATGCGTTCTCTCCGGCTAAAGTCCTTTACGTAGGCCCACGTTCTCTCAAAACATATCTACGAAAGTTTTCCGATGGTGATCTGTTCCAGTCTACGTTATGGAGCCGACGACCATTGCCTCAGGACGATTGCTGTGCCACCTTTGTCAGCTAAGTTCCCTTTTGTCATTACCTTTCATAACTGGTCATACCTTTCATAACTTCATAACATAACATATATATATATTTGTCATACCTTTCATAACTTCATAACATAACATATATATATATATATATATAGAATTATCTTACATCCAACTTGTACAATTAATTGTTAGAAGGGTTCTTCCTATTTTTAAATTGTAAATTACACTGGCTTAATTTTTTTCAGTGATTTTGTTTAAAGATTTGAGCGGTTGAGAAATTTGAAATTTTGTTTTATTTGATGAGCATGCTGCACATGCTAAGTGAAAGTAAATAGTAAAACTGAAAATGCTGAGTTAAAATATATTGTAAAATTGAAATAGAATTTTGCTCCTATGTTAATATTCTAACTCTTCCTAAAAGGGAGGCTGTGTGGTACTCTGTTAATTGAATACAAAATATTAGAAAAACCTTTTTCGATGAGCTAAAATAAGTGATCTAAATTTAAGGATTTTATCCTGATTTCTTTGATTGTCCAGAAAAAAAAAGAAGGTAAATTTACGTTGTTAGGAGTAGTAGTATTATTTTTATTTTCTATGCAATAAGATAAATTTTAACTTTGTTCTGAATAATAGAAATTTTGTATTTTCTGTGCAGTAATGAGGTGTAAAGAATATAATTGTTAAAGAAAAAATATATATATTTAGCTTTGTTTTGAAAGACTTAAATTGTTAAGAGATAAAATAGTTATGTTGGATTAATAGATTAATAGATAGTTACTTAAATTCTTAATGTGTTTATTCTTTTATGAAATTACTGAATTGTTAAAACAAAAAGGTTTCGCTGTCAGTGTTAGAATTTCTTAGATTGTTTTCACTCTCCGAAGAGATGAAGTTCCTTTTTATTATTAAATTGATATTGATTTCTTATAATTTGATCTGTTTTGACAAGTAAACACTGGGGTTTTTCTTAAAAGATAATACTCATTATTGTGTTTTTTGTTATGTTTAGTTACATTGATTCATTAACATCAAGGTTCATGGGTTGTTTGGTTTAAAAATATATATACACAACGTAAAATTCTTGGTTCGATAGTAGGTTGAGGTAAAATTGTTAAATTAGTTTTGTTGTGTTCTTCTTCTCTAGAGGCACAACATACACTGGTTATCATAAATTAAGGAAAAATCACAAAAATAGCTATGACTCCCTCAAAAATAAGCTAAACTGTGTAATAATTGAATACATGGCAACCTATTTTCCTATTTCTTCCATTGTGCAGGAGTGGGAAAAAAAGTCACATCATTCCTACTTTTTTACATTGTGCATGAGCGGGGAAAAAAGTCGCATCATTCCTATTTTCAAATAATTTTAGTAAAGTGCATAAACCATATTGGATGTTATTTCAACAAATATGCTAAATATCAAAATACACCTATATATAAATTCACGTATATCTTCGAAACTTTTAAATAAAAAGCTCTGATTTTTTGCAGGTATACTTAGAAATACATTTACTTTAAGTTGATGGTTAAAAATTTTATAGCTTATAATTCAAAATTTTTTTGAAAAATTTATAGAAGTTCTTTAAAAGTACAAATTTTAAAAATAAATCATGAAAATTGAGTGACTTTTGTTTGGAGTGAACCTAAATTTCGAACTATAAAAGAAGTAATTAAGTAAGTGTAATAAATAAAGAGATATTAATAAATACATACCAAATTGAATTAACATACAGGAGCTAAAATTTTGAGAGCTAATTCTTTAAAAACTACTCATGTGATTTTTACAAAACTTGGCTCTTTTGCATACTTTGAGTCGTAGAATCAAAAAAATGGGAAAAAATTGGCATGTCATTTCAGAAAAAGTCCGATTTTGTATCAAAATACCTATATTAAAACAATGCTATATATAAATTTAATACATATCCTAAGTTGTGCTTTCAAGACAATTTCAAGACAAACAAAATTTAGATTTTGTCAATCAGACTAGTAGAACGAGTGATCTAGAATTGCCCCCCCCTTTTTTTGCGCAGTGTATGTACACAAAAACACAAGGACAACATGAACTTGGGGGGAAAGGGGAAAAAATTCAATTTTTCTTTGAAAACAAAGGACGAAAAAGTTATTAATGCAGGATGCTTGTTTTGTGCCTTTTTACTGGAGCACAATCTGCCACTGAATGCATTGAATCATACTGCAGCTTCGTTTAGAAAAATGTTGCCCAGTAGCGAAATGGCTAAGAAATACTTAAGTGCAAGGACCAAAACGGCTGTGGTTTTTAAAGAAATAGGTATAAAAAAATAAATCTTCCATTATTGATTGCATTAAAACAGTTCCATGCGCCTCTCTAGGGATGGAAGCTATAATCCCAATTCAAAAATGTATCCAGTTGTTATTTTGTTTTTTAATCCAGTGCCTTCAGAAATTGAATGTATTCCCCACTTTAGAAGGGTATTCAACAGGCTTTAATATCACACAGCTAATTATTAAAATTTTGAAAGAATATGCAATTCCTCTGGATAATTGCTTAGCACTTGGCACCGATAATACACCAGTAATGGTAGGCTTGAAAAGGCATCATCTTGCAGGCATCCTAAAAAAAGGAATATTCAGATTTGCAAATTATGATGTGCTCCTGTCACCTCTTAAATTTAGCAGCTGAATAGGGGGCAGCTTCTTACCTATAGGGTGTAGATGAACACATTATTGATATTTATTATTATCTTGAAAGAGCTTCTAAAAGGAAGAAAAAAAAAATTGAAGCAATTCCAACAGCTGCATGATATTGAAATAAGAAAAAAATTTAAAACGTTTATGTACACTGCGGGAGGGAAAAAAAGGGGGGGCCACACTTCTGTATCTCCCTTTTACTGGGCCAATTGATGAAATTCAAATTGCGTTTTTCATGTCTTGAAAGTGCGACTTAAGATATATATTCGATTTATATATAGCATTGTCCTAACATAGAAATTTTTATACTAAATCGTATTTTTTCTGAAATAACATACCAATTTTTTTCCATATTTCAATTCTACGACTCAAATTATGCCTAGATATTAAATTTTGTAATTTTTGGTGAGAAATTTATGAAGAAATTTAAAAATTTATCTTGGCAGATTTTTTCCAATTTGTGCCAATAATAATTCACTTGGCGAACTTCTTAATTTATAGCAACTTATTTTTCTTTCCTTTTTTTCATTGTACACAAGAGAGAAAAAAAAGTCATCGTTCATACTTTCAAATAATTTTAACAGAGTGCATAAACCACATTTTCATTATTATCACTTATAATAAATACACCAAATTTCAAAATGCACCAAAATGTAAATTCTTGTATATCTTAGGAAATTTTGAATAAAAAACTCTAATTTTTTGCATGTATGCTTAGAAATACATCTACTTTAAGATTATGGCAAAACTTTTGTAGGTTATAATTCAAATGTTTTTCGAAAAATTATTGAAAAATACAAATTTTAAAAATAAATCATAAAAAATTGGCAAATTTTATTTTGAATGAACCTAAATTTTGAAATATGAAGGGAAGAATCAAATAATTTTAATAAAGAAAGAGATATTAATAAATATATATGAAATTCAATTAACATTGAGGAGCTATAATTTTGAGATCTAATTTTGTAAAAACTACTTGTGTGATTTTTACAAAACTTGGCAGTTTGGCATAATTTGAGTCATCGAATCGAAATATAGAAAAAAATTTGCATGTCATTTCAGAAAAGGTTTGATTTTGTGTCAAAGTACCTATATTAGAGCAATGCTATATGTAAATGTAATACATATCCTGAGTGGCACTTTCAAGATATGAGAAATGCTATTTGAGTTTCGTCAATCAGCCCTGTAGAAGGAGAGATATAGAACTGTCTTTCTCTCGTCCCCCCCATCCCACAGTGTACATACTGGCTAATTTTAAGAAAACCTTGATCTAGAATTCTCGACCAATGAAATCCACTTTTTGCATTTTTAAGGAAGGTAAATGCTTCTAGAGTTAAGATAAAATGCTGTATTGAAAGTTATAAAATACTTAAAGTACATGGAGATGTAGTTACTACTTCCGCTGTTAAAAATAGGTTTGAGAAAAATAATGCAATTTCTGTACCAGTAAGCAATTTAATTGGTAGTTCTCAGAAGGATACTACAAAATATATACGTAAAGCTGATACAAATTCCTCTAAAAATAAAAAAAATTGCTCAACAAGGGAAGTATTTTCCAATTACTGTAAATTTATATTGTGAAGAACAAATATTTATGTTTTTGTCTTAGGAGCTTAATTTTTTCTTTCTTTCTTTCTTTTCTTTTCTTTTTCTTTTCTTTCTTTCTTTCTTTCTTTTCTTTTCTTTTCTTTTTTTTTTTTTTTTTTTTTCATTTTTATACAATTTATTTTGCCATCAATCAGTGTTAGGCAGAATTCCATTAATTCATGTTTTGCAATCAATGATTTATGATCTGTTTAAAGGCATGTTATCAAAGTTTGTAAAACCAATCTTTGTTTTTTTAATAATTCTATATATGATGTGATTTATGGTGAAATAGAAAGTCAGAAGAAAGATGAAGATTTGGTAACAAAGGCTGCAACTAACAATATAGGTGAAGAACTTTTAGAGAAAGACAAAAATAAGTTTTATTTCCACGTTAGAAGCTACTTCTGCCAAGTATGTGATTACATACTATATAAATTCCCGATCAATGATGAAATGATTTTACATGCTAAAGTTACAGATGCTTCTCCTCTAGCAAACGCATCTTTTTCTGATATAAGATATTTTTTAATAGATTTCCAGTTTTGCTTCATTTAGTCATGATGTTGCAACTGATAAAATGCAATTTACAATTTTGATTACAACTTAAATAAAGTTATAAAACCAGCTAGGATTGATACCCAATGGAGTTTAATTGAAAAGCTGAATTCAGTAATTCTGAATAGAAATTCAGAGGGCAAGAGGATTTTCAATGTTGTTGAGAAAACAAGAACTAAATTTGGATCTAATATTAGTAGTTAGACATTAATATTAGACATTAGAAAACTTTTATTTGGAAAAGCAGGCCTATGTGGCAATTGCTATGAACAAAATTATGAAGTTTCTTTCTTAATGAAAGCAAAATCTGCCACTGTTCATAACATTTGTATAAAAACTGCTTCAAGTATTATTATTTGTTAAAAGATGCAAATAATAAAGTCCCCCCATGTAAGTATTTTTGTATTGTTTGCATTTAAGAATTTAGTAACTGAACTTTCAGATATTAATTAACAAATATTTAAAGTTAATTCATTATTAAAAAATACGTTTTTATCATTCAAAAAATCTCTTTGTTGTTAAGAAAAGTCTCCTGAGTTTTGAGTGTCATAATTACATATTTGTACATACATGTTACATATTTGTAAATCCCAATGGAATATCATGGAATGACTTTAAATGAGAATAAAAACAACCTCAATTTATCCTAATTTATTTTTTAATTGACACCTCAATGGTAATAAATTTGGTTTTCTATCATTGTAAAATCCATAAAAATCGGAAATTTAAAAAAATGAAATATTTAGTTAACTTTATCATAAAGAAATCAAACTTTTTGTGTTTCATTTCTCAGAATAAGTTTTCATGAAATATAACTGTACCAGCAGAATATGTAAGAAATTAAATTTCATATTTTTTCCAAAATTTATTTTAAAAATGTCAAAACATGAATATTTGTGTTGTTTAAAAGAATTTTTATAATTTGAAGTGCATGTTTACGGCCAATGTTTGCAAAAATGAAGGTCAGGAGGAATAAAAGACTTGTAGATACGATGTATGTATGAAAGCAAAAAAAAAAATTTCTCTGTAAATAATTTGCTACATACAATATTTTTAATATAAAATGTTTGTTAAATAGGGCAAAACTTTTTCCATATGGAAAATGACTGACCTTCTTGACTGTGAGAAAATTGTGAGTGTTTTTTTATTTGGAGCTGCACATGCAGAGCATTGGAAGAGTGCTGTAGGAACTGTAGTTGGTATTTTGAATCCATCTATTATGCCAGGAAGAGATGTGAGTAAATCAAAACATGATTTTTATCTGTCCACAATAAATGTATAGCTTTAATAGCGTGCTTTAATTTAGAAGTTAAATAGCAGTTCGAAATTTTATACATAATTGTTTTCTTGTGTAATATTTCTTACAATAAGCTGAGTTTACAGTAGTTACATTCATATTTTTTAAAAATAGATACTAAATTTTATTTTACTCCAAAAAATGTAGAAAGTGTTTAATGTAGGTTTTCTAGTTATACTAAATTTTATTTTGCTATAAAAGATTTAGATGTGTTTTATGTAGATTTTTAGTTATTACGTTTCTTAGTAATATGTCCAAGTATCCCAAGTTTATTCAATATTTTTTCCCTAAATGTCTTTCACTAAAAAGATTGTGGGTAATGTGTATTTCTTTATCTTTTTAATGTAACTGTATAAAGCTACTGGTGATTAAGTTATGAAACTTTGTTCATCAGTTTCTTTTATGATTTTGGAGGTATTTATGACTATGTTCTCCTTATTCCTGCATGCTTTTGTTTGCAGTATTTACTATGTGGCTTTTTACTAGGGCAGGAGATTGGATCAAAATGAGACAAAATTTGTCATTTTTTTAATAATTCTGTAGTTATTTTAAAGTGCTGAAACCATTTTCTGCCCAAGGTAATATTCATTCTAGATCTAACATATGAATTTTAGAGAAGGTTAAATATTTACTGATATTTTACTATATGTCATCATTATTTGTGGGCCCTCATCGTAATTTTAGCATTTTCAATATTTTAATCTTCTAGGCTGCTTTTAAGGATGCACATCTATGGTTTTATATTTTGTCTTCACCATATATTTTCTCTTCTTTATTTCTGTGACATATTTTTGGGAAATAATAAGCAAGTATTTTTATCATGATAAATACAAGCTGCTGCCCAGACAGTATAGTGGTTAGGGGAGCGTACTGTGGTACCGAAGGGCCCGGGTTCAAATCCCAGAGAAGGCATGGATGTTTGTAAATATATAGTGTGTTTGCCGCATGGGGGGCACTCTAAATATATGGCAAATCAAAAGTCTTCTCATGTGGTTTGGTGGACGGGCAGGCGGGTGAGAGACCCTTGGATCCCCACCCCCATGTGCTCTACCTCAAAATTGGGGTGGAAGTAGAAGTCCAACCTTGAGGCTGTGGCAACCATTCTTCCATGAAATTCATGGATAAGACAACAACAAATACAAACTTATACATTGAAGGTTTGCTTTGAGTAGAAAATTGAAGATTGTTATTTAAAAAGCATGAACAGATATAACTGTAATTTTTATGAGTTGAATTTCAATCTTACCACCTGTTGATTTGTGACTTCTTTTCAAAAATTGTATTCAAAGGTTCAGCACAAAATAAATGAATGGAAATAATCACAGTTTTACATCTAGAAGTAAAATGCAAAGATTTAGATTAAGATAGTATATGAAAGGATTACAGAAGCCTAGATGCTGATTTGAGAAGAGTTTTAAGGAAACTAAAATCTCTATCACAATGATGATTATGACTTCATTTGTCAAGTTGCTGAAAATGGTGGCATCTCTGATCACTGCCATTGGCCGGGGAAAGGGATACATCAAACCAAGAAAAACTGAAATTCATTATCATTTTGATTTGGTGTTATGAATAACCATTAGTTATCCATTAATGATTTCTGATCAATTCATACACATATAAGTAATTAATTCTTCTACCCCCCTTTTCTCTTAAGAATACTTACATCCTAACAAAAACTGGTTTCTGTTTTATTGAGAAAAAATTTTAATTGTTTATAACATGTATGCTAAATTTTAAAGTATGAAATCTGTTGAGCTACATCTGTTGAGCTGAGTATTCTGTAAATATCAGTACTGATATAGCTCTGGACAAAAAAAAATATTTTTATATCTAAGTTTTCATTTATCAAAAAATAAGGGGAAAGGCAGAAGGTATACATGGAAAATATGGTAATAATTTTTAAAACAATTACTTTGATATTAAATAAACCCAGTATTCCTTACTCGGTAAAATAGTGCTTGTCTAGTTTTTATACAAAAAAGGAAAGAAAAAGTGGTATATTTTTTAAATTTTGCAGACTCAATAAAAAAGCTAATATTCAAATTATCCCATCGGACCTCTATGAGATGGAAGCCATGTGCCATTTCTATCTCTGTACACACAGTATTCAAATCATTTAAGTGCATCACACTTTATGGCATGGTATGTTTTCCAGTAATAATATAATAAAGAATAGCCTGTCTTGGCAAAACTGCTAATGTCTTGGCAATGTGTTGTGGACCAGTCATATGCATGTTGTGGAGCAGTCAGTGGCCTGAAGACTTGGAACAAGTATCTCTCAAACTGCACAACTGGTAGGTTTTTCATGATCTGCTGCTCTTAGTATTTATGCAAAGTGAATAAATGACGCTGAAACCAGCAGTAGTCACCAAGGTGTTGGATGTCTACACATCATCAAAGAAAAAGAATGTCAGAAACTGTTCTCCTTGGTGCACAACAAAATCAGCTCCAGGATAGTGGGTCAGCTGACAGCCCAATACAATGCACATCCAACTGCAATGTTTCCGAACACACAGTTTTGCGGACACTGTTGGATATGGGACGATGCAGCAGACATCACACTCGTTTTCCTCTGTTGACCAAGTGTCATTGGCTACTATGCCTACAATAGGCCAGGGAACATCAAGACTGAACTATGGAAAGTGGAAGACAGTTGCCTGGTCGGATGAATCACGATTTTTAATTTATCACATCAATGACTGTGTCAGGGTACGAAGTCTTCCAGGCGAACAAATACTCCCCCCGTGTACTCTGTGCAGATCATGCACAGGCTGATGGTGGCAGTATTATGCTTTTGGAGAACATTCTCATAGGCAGCTCTGGGTCTCTTAGTTGTAGAACAGACCAGGAAAGCTGCAGACTATCTAACTGCAGATCAGTTGCACCCTTACATGGCATCTGTCTTTCCAGTTGGAATGAAATCTTCCAGCAGGACAATGCCCCATGTCACAAGGCTCAAATTGTGTTGGAATTGTTCAAGGAACATAAATATGAATTCTGATTAATGTCCTGGTCACCTAACTTGCTGGATCTTAATCCAATAGAATACATTTAGGATGTCTTGGAGGGTCAGCTCAATGCTCAAACACTACCGTGTCGGAATACTTGAACTTTGCATCACCGCTGCTTAGATATTTGGTACAAGTCATGTCAGTATGTCTCCAGTCATCTACCAAGAACCATGCCAAGGCGAGTTGTTTTGCAGGCCAAAGGTCATGAAAAATGTTATTGAGTAATAGGTCATAATATTTTAGATCTTCAGTGGATTTCTCTTAGATGATTATTTTTATATGAAAAATTCTGGAGAGAGAATGTACTGTTTTTAATTTAACACTTGTAAGCTGAATGTTTAATTTAATTTGTTAGATGATATCTTAGTGTTACAATCAAATGGAGATGTTGTTCAGAAACTTTTTTTTTAATGTAAAGAATGAATAAAAGTGTAAAGAGAAATTGTAATATAAAATTATTTCTGAATATTATGACAAAGAAAGGGAGGGGGAAACCTTTGAGCTTCTAAAGTTACATTAGTTTGTCTAAGACTTTATTTACTAAGCAGAATTCTCCAGTTGCACTTTAATTAATAAATCTGGATTTTATTAGAAATAATTATTTTTAAAATAAACAAAAATTGACAGGTATAAAAATTGTGAACAAAATTTTATTTAATGTGTTTTTAATTTTGAATCAGTAAAACTAATTCCCTTAACAATTATTCTCAAAAATGTTTTTTTTTTTCCTGCTTAAATTTTTATGTGCATTGCACTGTATTATGAATTAAAGACATACATAAAGGAATATTTTACTGTATATAAAGTATCACAGCAAATTTATATTTTATCTTGCGCATTCTATATATTTTCTGCAATGAATATTTGCATGTTTTCAGACAAATGAAGTCTTGAGTCTTTCTGTGGATCATGCCGGCAAATTTATGATTATGGGTACATCTAGAGATTTCGGACATTGCAAAGCTCGTAGAAAAGATGGTGAAACTTGCAGAGTCATTGTAAATTTGTATGTTTAGCCTTTATTAAAATAAATCATATGTATTATGTAAGTGCGCATTTTGTTATTCATTTTGTGCAATTTATCAAGTACTGTTTTTTTTTTCACTGTAGGGCTCAATGTGAATATTGTGTCTATCATGTGAAAAAAGAATTTAAAAAGTTTAGTTCCAACCGAAGTGAACTTCAGACTTCGTAAGTTAATATCTGTATATTTATTGATAGCAACTTAGTTGGCTTTTAATTTCAAATTTGATTTTGCGTTTTTCTTTACTTCATGTATTTAATTTTTATGATTTTCTACAATAATTGATTATTTTTATGAGCTAAATGATCATTTTTATTGTATGCTAGCAGTGTATCGATCTTCACATGAAGGGGAAATTACATGAAAAAAATTATTTCTTTATAAAGTATCAAAAGGCTTAAAGAATTATTGGCAGGAGGGAGATAAGGACTGACTGATAAAATGAAAATCATTTACATAGTAATGAAGTATGTGATATGTCATATACCAAGCAGATCCTTTTTAAAACAGACTTCATATTATTTGTTATTAATTAAAAAAAACGTGTAAGTACTGATGAAAAATTTAATCACTACTTCTCTGGTAACTTTTTTAACCATATTTTGTTGCAATCTATTGAGATGCATACACTAAAATGGTAAATGAAAAGCATGCTGAATTTCATAGTTAATAATTTTTAATGGAAGTATAATGTTGCGAGCATACAGGTTCGTATTCGAATGAATGCACATAGAATTGATGATAACTTGATAAAATTCATTTTACCAAAAGAAGCATTTCACAACTCTGGAATTTTCCACAAAAATAGTCATACTGCTCTTCACAGATCAGTAGTTATACTTTAAACTACTAGAAACATTAAACAGAATGTAGGGCAAAGTGCATCTAAAGAGCAAAACTAAACCAGAGATATCTGAGTGCTCTGAACTTACGATAAACTAACAACTAACAACAACTGGTGCTCTCTCCGGTCTTACATAGATTTCACCCACCCACCAACACATTTCTAGTATTTCTAGTCAGATTCTGCTTCTTGAAATAACTAGAAGGCATATAAGGGTCAAATATGGTTACAGTTAGACAAAGCATCACTTGCAGTTATTCAGGTACAATATCTATTACAGTTACACAGGAACCAACCAAAATGGTTACCAAGTTCGGCTATTTCTCGCCAAATTTGGCAGCCAAAATTAGTTGGCAAAACTGTTGCCAGCTTCGCGATATCACATCAAATCTCTGAGACACCCATTCACTCAATGTTACAATCGACTTGCCCCTATATTTTTATTTTCCTGGCAAAGCATCAGTTTTCTTGGCTTTTCATGTTACATGATACAGAAAAATACAAAAATTTCACCCATAATTTCACTAAAATTATCTATGTACAAAATTCATAACAATATGTTGTTTCTGATTCTTAAGATTCTACTGATGTGTGCATTAAATTAGAATTAAAAATATTACAAGGAAATATAAGGTTAACAAAAAGAAATGAATCTCTTAGGAAAAATCTGTATTTTGGGGAGAATGTGTATAATAATAAAATTATTTATAAAAAAAAAAAAAAAAACAGTTTTAAGAGCAGTTTTTGTATATGGTCATTTGGCCCATTTCATTGCCAGAGAGTAATCAAGTTATTGCATTCTTTCTCGAAATACGTGAAAAACTACTAAATTTATGTAAGTATAACTATAAAAATATTTATATATAGCAGAGTAAACGAAATACAAATTGTAGTAAAAGACAAAGTACTTTAAAAAAAAATGAAAAAAATCATCCAGTTGTTACAGCTTAAAAAAAATGACTGTATATTAAATGTTAGCGCAATTTTTAAAGCAAAATGCAAAACGGAAAAGAAAAAAAAATAATATATATATATGAATTTTAATGGCTAAATAGCTCTCAGTTGCAAATAATTTTGTATGCAAATCAGTCTTAAATTTTCTTGATATGTGCTCAAAATCTGAAGCACAAAATAAATCAGAAAGATATGAAATTAGCAAATAAGTTGAAACTAAGTGAAAGCTTTATCTTTTTAAGGGAAATAAACAAAATCAGTAAATAATATAATAGTAATAATAATAAAATTTTTAAATATGAGCTTTCAAAATGAAATGAAAAAGAAATTAAAAATTCTTACAAAAACAGTTTATACAAAAATTCTTTTAAAGAAATTTTTGTATAAACTTCTAAATGGCAAAAGAGGCTTGCCAGCAAATAATCTAGTGCCAATCAGATTTTAAAATTCTCTTTTTTTTATATAGTACATCTCTTTATTCTCTTGATATGTATAACTAATAAAAAATGTGAGATGAAAAAATTAAAATCCACACTAAATGCAAAACCTATCTTCTAAAAAAATAATATTTATAATGGATTAAAAAATTATTTAAGTGAAATGCTGCAAAAAATATTGCATTTATAAAATGTCACTTAAATGATAAGCTTTCTGTCTTGACAAACAGTTTTTTAATGCAGGAAGTAAAAATGTGTGAGAATGTGATGTTGTATTCACATGGGTATGTAAAGTAATGTTACCTTGCTTTAAAAAAAAAAAAAAATTTGAAGCACAAGTCATGTAGTTATCATCTTTATTTAGAAGTAGCCAAATTTTCAGAAGGTGCCAAAGTCTGGCAACTATGCTCATAACATCTTTACAGTTTGAGCTAGCATTATTTCCATTTTGTATGCATAATTTTTGTTTATATGCCAATTTTTGTTGCTTTTTACCGATAAATCATGATCTTTTATCTTAAACTGAATTTTAAAATATGATACATGCTTATGAGATTTTCCTGCAGGGGGAAAAAACCATGTTAAAATTTCTGCAGGAATATAATTTTCTGCTCTAAAATCGTGAAAGTGAACAAAAAGTTCTTTGAATCTGTTCTTAAAACAATCCTCATGTAATTTTCACCTGTATAAAAGAAACAATAACCTACTTATAAATAGTTTTATTCATTATTTTCAGGATATATGCATAATTCAAACAAAAGATGTGCATATGTATTAAATGATTTTTTTTTTTGCAATTTTAAATCTGCATTTTTTTTTTTTCTGTAAAAAATTGCTAAACTGTTGTGTGGTTGCACATATATAAGTACAGCATATTTTTTTAAGTAGAAAATTGTCTTATCTTTTTTTTATCATTCATGTTTAAAAAGAGGAGGAATAATCAGTATTTTCTGATTATCTGTAGCTCTGGTTTCAATATTCAATAGAATTACTGTGATTTGGGTACATATTTGTGTCTGTACATGATAATAGGCAATTACATATGAGCATACCATTTATGTGTTTGAGTACATGTGGATTTGCATGCTTTATATTTATTTAGCTTTGTTTTGCTGAATAACATCCAGTGTCTGTAAAAATGTGAGTATCAATCATATAAATTTTTGGGTACTTACGTACTATGACGACTACCTTGGCGACATTTGGAGATAAAAATCTTCATTGACATTTTTTAGTTTATGTTTATAAATAAAATAAAAGAACTTCATCAAAGCAAATTAATTTAAATTCTTTTAAAAATGAAAGCCCCAATTATAAAAGAACAAAAACTTAAAATACTAAAATCCCGAATATATATATATATGTATACATATAAAAAAATGATATACCAAATACGAATAGAAAAAATTAATCTTTTTTATTTTTACTACTGTAAATGATAATTAACAATTATTAAACTTACTTCTGAATAAGCTTCAGTGAAAGTTACATAAATGAATTAAATTTTTGATACATAATATGCGTACAAATTTTTAAAAAATTGAGAGGCATTTAATGTTAACTTTAAGTAACAGATGGCAGCACAATATAGTTAACTTACTTAAAACTGGTAATACTCTTTGTTTCAGCGCCCTCTATAACCTATATTAGGGTTAACCTTTTTTCATAGCCACCCAACCGGTATAGTGGTTAGCGTCGCCGACTGCGGTGCCGAAGGGCTCAGGTTCAAATCCCGCTTATAACCAATGTTAGGCTCAACCTGTATAACATACAAAGGTCGCCGGATTTGGCGAGATATCTAGGTAGTCGTCATAATACGCAAGTACCAATTTTTGTTTCTCTCATAAAATTTCTTGTTTTTTATAAAATGATTGATTTTATTATTATTTATGAGCCACCCAGTTGGCATAGTGGTTAGTGATCCTGACTGGCAGAGCGATGGGCCCGGGTTAGAATCTCAGAGAAGTAATGATTGTAACTACCCATCTCTTCATAGGTGGCAACAGTGGCCACCTATTAGGTGCTTCCATAATGAAATGGCCACCACTTCTGGCCCTTGTAATGGTGCAACGCTAATGGCTATTAAATAAAATGCCTGGCCATTAAAAAAAATATTATTTATGAACAGTTGTGAGGCATAAAGGTAACAAAACAAATATTTTTCACTAATTCAATGATGTTGCCAGTATTTGTTGGTGACTTTTTTGTAGAGCTGCAGGTAAGTCAGAAAGTTCCATTAGCTATGAAATCTGCAAAAATTTCAAAATTTTCAAACAGATGCATTTTTGGATGTTGCAATTTTAAAAACAATAGATGAAAATGGTTGAGAGAAAACAGGAATTTTTCAAAAAGGTCAGCAAAAAATTGCTAAGTTATGTTAAGAATTCAGAATAAACTTCATTTAAAAGTCCTCTTTTCTATCAAATGGCGTAAACGTTTTTTTTTTTTTAATCTGACACCCAGAAAGCTCGCAAAAACCATTTCAGCAATTTCAAGCTGATATATGATACAATTTTCTATGTAGAATGAAATTAGTTTTCACAAGTTTTGCATTTTATTTATAATTTTTGTTAATATAGCATAAACCCTTTTTTCCCTCCCTTTTCAGCTTATAAAAATCAAAAAATGCTTCTACTTGAAATAAAATATTTTTACTGTTACAACAGCAAATAAAAGCAGATTAAAATATGCAAAATGATATTTTTAAATTTAGGATGTAGATATGCATATGTAGGCAAAGATGTGTTTTATCATTTATTTTCTTTATTTTATTGAAACTTTATATCTAGAGCTGTGTTAACATACTAAAGTCTTAAAGAAAAAGTGCAATGAAAATTATTCTTGGAGTAGCCTTATGACTAGTTTATAGTAAAATGTTAAACTGTTCCTCAAATCACATATTTTAATGTAATTGTCCAAGTATTATTTAGTATTTTATTATTGCAACATATCTATATATGTGAAAAATGTAAATCCTGGAACTTAGAATTAAACTTATCAGTAATTCAGTAATGCACCTACAGCTGTGAAAAGTTTTGGTTCACTAAACTGTACCATTTTCTGTACTGCTATTTTATTGTGTTTAATACTATTTAATTAATCTTTTAAGTTGGAATTTTAAATTGAAAAATTTGTTTAATTTCTGTTGAAATCTTAGTGTAACTATTTCTCATATTTATTCATTTCATTTATTTTTTTAAGATATTCTGGTAGAGAGCCGAGTTTTAAGAATAAAATTTTAAAGGGGCAGAACTTCTTTTATGGAGGTCAGATGTTTACTGCACCAGCAAAGTTAGTATTTGATGCTTTATGCTTTGAATGTGTTTAATATAACTATTAGCTGTATATTTTTCCATGTAATATATCCATGTTGATGCAATTCTTTCTTATATATTTATTTTTATATAAATAAACTTTTGCTTCTCATAAATAATCAGTATTTGAGAAATCCTGTCTCTAAATTTTATTAGTTAGACATGTAAAATATTTTAATAGAAAGAAAAGCTCTGTATCTGTTAAAATGTCTAAAACTTGTAGCTTGAATATTTATTTACTGATATATTATTTATTGTTTCTCTGCTGCAGAAATGAAATATATATATATATATACATTTAAATTCTTACGGGATAATTCTCAAGTATTTTAGAGAGATGGCAACTTTTATTTTTAACGTATTTCAATTATATTCTTCATGTTTGACAAATCTAGAAAGCAATATAATTTTTTAGCAAATTTTATGTTAGATTTAAACAGTAGCATGTAGTAAGATTTTTTTTTTCTTTTCAAATTATTACCTTGGCCTAAATTGGGCTATTATAGGTATTTTAAACTTTGTGTTGCTGGTATTGTTTTTCATTTCATTACAAAAATTATGTTGTCTTTTCAAAATGCCGTTGTTCTTTACAAATGGTATGATAACAGTGTTTCGTTTTTGGCAGTTTTTATAATATTAATTAACTTTTTTTATCTCTTTCAAGTAAGGTTCAAACAGTAGCATATATTTTTTTGTTACTCAAAAAAAAGGAAGAAAAAGTTGTTTTCCATATTATTTGCCATTTTCTGACTATTATGGCTGATTTTGTTCATTCAATTTAAATTTTGTAATTTCATGTTGGCATTGCTTGTTCTAAGCCCTTTGGAGTAAATTTATTACCAAAATGCAGTTTAGTTTTTATTTTTAACTAGCCGCTGCACGGCCAGTTTTCGTCTGGCTTTTAAGTGTACCGGAAAAATGCCTAAAGAGAACACCAAACATTAAATTTGAAAACTGCACAGAATTTTACTCTGCAGAACAATTTTATCGAAAAAGAAACAAACAACAACGGAAAAAAAAAAATCAGTTAAAAATGCATTACATATAAAAAGCATACAATGAAATAAGCAATATCCCTTAATACAAATATTAATTATCCTAATAAATAAATTAACCAACTTCCCTTTGCAAAATCTTAAGAACTACTTCTCTAGAAAGTCCAGTATCCAAGAGAAACATTAAATTTAAAAACTGCACAGAATTATCGCCCTCATTTTTCCGGGTGGCAGTAGTGCTGATATCAGCAACAATGGCTGCGTGCCATTGTTGTTCATATAATGAGAGAAAATCATCAATTTGATACTATTTCATTAAAAAAAAAACACATTCCAATATTGGAAAATCGATGTGCACTGGCTCTTGTCTAGATGCATCTTGTGTGCCAGATTTCATAGGCCTGGGTCTATTAGCTTACGCGCGGTACGAACGAAAGACACCTACACACACAGAAAGACTCGTCCTTTTAAATATAGATATATAAATTAATTAAATAATTTACCTTTGCAAAAAGAAACAATCTTTCAATTTCTTAAACTGTGCAATAGAGTGAAATCTCGCCTTGCTATAGCCCATTATGTCTTAAAATGACACGATTTCGTCAGAAAACATAAAATATTTAAAAAAAAAATCTAATTAGAATTTCGAAAAACTTGCTTCGAGGTGCACTGGCTCATGCAAAAAAATCATGCAAAACTTCAATATCTTACAAACAGTGAAATAACATGAAAGAAACTCAAAAAACAAAACATTTTGTGCAGAAGTTTACTCTGCAGAACAACTTTATCAAAAAAGAAATCAATAAAAATGTATTATATATATAAAAAATGACAATGAAATATGCAGTATTCCTTAATACAAATATTACTTATCCTAATAAATAAATTAACCGACTTCCCTTTGCAAAATCTTAAGAACTCAAATGGTATAAACAGATTAAGAACTTAAACAGATTAAAAAATATCATGCAAAACTTTTTTATAATTAAAATTATATATAATTAAAACATAATATTACAATGAAATAAGCAATATCCCTTGATACAAATGTTAATTATCCTAATAAAGTAATTAAACAATTTACCGTTGCAAAAAGAAACAACTTTTTAATTTCTTAAACTTTTCAGTCTCTTAAAAACAGTAACATAAGAAATACGATGAAAAATTGTTGCCAAACCGAAATTTTTAAAAGAATGAAACTATTCAAAATGATGCAATTTCATCAAAAATCTATCAACAACAATAAGAAAGGAAAATTGTTGCCAAAACTACATTTTAAAATATCTGAGATGTGAGAAGTGTATTCGGAAGCTTCATTTAAAAAATTTTTAAAAAAAATAAAAAATGTTATTATTTTTCCAAAATTCTTTTTTTAAAAGGAGTCGAAAGGATTAAAGTTCAACGTGTCCAAAAATCAAAGGAAAATAAACAGCACATTTTTTTAAATAAGTTTTTTTTAAAAAAAATTCCTCTGAAAAGGTGTTAAGCTCACCTTCCTATATAAATTCGTATTTAATCGATTTATTGAAATACGAAATTTATTTTAAGTTCGTAAAATAGCTAAGTGTCTATGCTTCACGACGATGTAAAAATGAAATGTATAGAGGGAAATCTCGCTTTCCTGTAGCCCATTATGTCTCAAAATGACGCGATTTGGTCACAAAACATAAAATAAAAGAAATTCGAATTTCGAAAAAATCGCTTCGAGGTGCACTGACTCTTGTGTAGATATACACCTATGTACCAAATTTCGTGGCCCTGGGTCTATTAGCTTACTCGCAACATGAACGAAAGACACACACACACACACAGACTCTTTGTTTTATTATATGTAGAGATTATTTGCTTTAAAATTGTTCTAAACTATTATTTAAAATTTTCAGACTCTTCGAAATTATTTGAAAAAAAAAAAAAACAGATTATGTGAAATTGTGGTCTGCTTCTTGATGAAGAAATGCAGTTTTTTATTTAATATGACTGTTCCATTTTTTGTATTTATCACAATTTCCAATGTTTATTTATTTATCATTTTATTTTATACCATTCTTCTTGTAGGCTTTTCAGCTAAAAAGAAATATAAATCATTCACAGAAATTTCTTGCTGTATCACATTATTTGTGAAGTGTTATTAACTTTTTTAAATTTTCATTTCGATTTTACACACATACAGACACACATATATATATAGTTTATAAATAACTTTTTGTATTGATTTGAATTTTCTTTTGAGAAGTAATTTCAATTTATTGAAAACACAGACAGTCTTCAAAATCTTCTTCCAAAGATAAACTAACTCTTTCAAGTCTTCCTCTGAAACAAAAAGCAGAATCTGTGGAAAATGAGGAAAGAGTTAAAGGAATAAAAAAGCTAGAAGATATGTATGGACCTGAAGTTGTAAAAACTCTAGAAACTAAATCTGAATTCATGTAAGTTCTTTAAATACTTTCTACTGGCTTTTTTTTAATACACTCTTTTGCAAAAAATTAATCAAAGCACCAAGAAGGACTTTTGCGATCGTAGCGAAATTTGATATGCGAAAACATCTTGATCGAGCATGCAAATGTTCAAAGTTTCAAGGCAAATGAACAGGAACTGCGATCATAATGCACATTTCTAGTGCACAATTCACAAAGTATAAAACCAGTAGCAGAGGCAGAAAATGTATCTTTTTTTGTTGCTGCCATTGTAATTCCGCAAAGAAGTAACTAAAAATGCCATTATGACAATATCGAAGACCTTACAGACAACTAAACGACTTCAAATGTGGTCGCACTGTAGGGTTGCGTGAAGCTGGGTGATCATACTGAGCAATAGGCCGCCACTTGCAGCGTACAGACACTGCTGTGAAAAGACGATGGCAACAATGGTTGCTACAAAGAAATTGTTGACGAAATGGAGGCTCTGGAAAGCCAAGGAGCACAAATGCGAGGCAAAATAAGATGATTGTTCGCCAGGCTCAAACCGCCCCAATGGATCATTGTCAACTATTCAACACATTACAACCACGTCTATACCTCCCGTGGTACCGTCAACCACCTCACGGCACTTGTCTGAGACGGGGTTACGCTCCCAGAGGCCTTTAACATGTTTGCCTTTGACCCCACAACATCGGCGAAGTCATCTGGTGTCACAGCCGATCATCTTGGCTGCCATCAGACTGGCATTGCATAGTTGTTTAGTGATGAATCCCGCTTCACTCTTGAAGTAGATGACCACCGTGTTCGTGTCTGGAGAGGACGGGCTCAGCGGTCTCAATCAGCCTTTGTTTTACAAAGGCATACGGCCATAACCCCTAGTGTGATGGTGTGGGGTGCTATTTCTTATGACAGCAGGTCATCTTTAGTCATCCTCCATACATCTTTAAGAGCTCAACAATATGTTGATACCATCCTGCGGCCGGTTGTATTACTCTTCATGGCATGTCATCCTGGTGCCATTTTCCAACAAGATAATGCCATGCCACATACCGCTCGCATATCTCTGGACTGTCTCCATACGGTTGATACTCTTCCTTGATCAGCAAGGTCACCAGACCTTTCACCAGTCGAGCATGTCAGGGACATGGTGATTCTTGCACCACAGCCAGATTCTTGCACCACAAAATATCGCAGATCTGGAGCAACAACTGATGAATGCCTGGCAGAATACAGGATGACATTAGGAACCTTCTACCATTCCTTGCCTTGACGAATTCAAGCATGCATTGCTGCCAGGGGCAGTTCGGCGAACTACTAATTTGAACACTCAATGGGTGGTTGTGAGCCGTGAGCAGGTACTATGACCTTGATTTTTTTAGTCATTTTATTATCTGTGTATGGGCTATACACATATTCAATTTCATCAAAAACAACCACTTCCTTCATGGTGCTTCGATTTTTTTGCAAAACAGCGTATCTACTTTTTTAAATTTATTTTTTTAAAACTGTATGGTTTAATTTTATATAATATTTTAAACAGAAATGAACAGCTGGCTGTGCCATCAGCAGGATCTAGAAATCTTCTCCAACATTTAGTGGGAGAAAAAATGAGAAAAGGTTTGACCTCCTCATGTTTTATATTATTTTAATCTGCATATTTATTTTTTTGTTTACAATTTTTAATTGTTTTCTAATTCAGTGTTTCTAAATTTCATGTTACCCATTTATTAATTTTGTTTTTGAATGTTTAAGATGAATGGTAATGTAAAATTAATGAGCTCACTGAACATTATTGAACTAAGAGATAAAAAATATCAAACAAGGAAAATTAAGAAAGAAAAATTTGGATTTAATATTTACCAAAATCGCATAAATGATATTAAAAATACACTTGTTTAAAATTCTGTATTTATGATTTGCTTTTCAGGCAGTTCTTCTGCATTTCATACTTTCATTTTCATCAGAAAAAAAAATGCGCATATTTACACTGTTTTGTAAGCTTGTTTGATATTTTTTATCATATGATCTTAGATAATACTTACTGGAATTTTTCCTCTTTCACTTCAGAAGGAAAAGTTCAGACAATTACACCAAAAGAGCTTCTCAAAATGCATGAAAGGCAAATGAAAGAAAAGTTGCCCACCAAGGGAAAAAGCGATAGTTCTATTCTTAAAAATTTAATACCTCAGTTAGGAAAAGGCTTAACTCCTGGACAAAATGTGATGTTTGATATTTCAACGCATAAAGCGTCTAAAATTATCTCACAGCAAGAACTTACAAAGGTTAGTAATAACTTCTGTATTGATTATTTTTGAAGTAAATTCATATGAATTCTTAATATTTTTTGAAAAAAATATTGTATTCATATATATAAGTATATTTCATACGATTATGGGTGTACATTATATGCTATTCGACAGCACAATTTCAAACCTTGCTGTCAAGTGACATCCCTCCCTCACTGCATGCATTGTGATCTTGTGTTAGCCATAACTTATATGCTTATCTGCTGTAATGGTAGCATGTGGTTTAGTGTATTTTCAATGCAATGGTGTGTAGAGGAAAGAGGTCTATGTATCCCCATTTATGGCTGGATTATACGTGTGATATATAAGCAGTGTAACGTGTGGTTATACATGGCTGGGGTTGCTAAGGGATACCTAATCATGTTGGGACAGTTCTCTTGTTTGCCTTCTGCATACACACATCTGCTTCATGGGCTGATTAAAATGCCAGCTACCACCATGCTACACATCTGAGTTGAAGAATATACCATGTAACTAGTATTGACTCTTTGCCACAAGACAACATCAGGCATCTGTATAAAACCCATGTTGGTATAACCAACATGTATAAACCAAAGTAGAGCATGTACTGCAACAGAAGATGGTGCAGTGAGCTGTTGAAGATCGATTTCATGCTAAAACCCCTCGTAATTGTCTTGCTGCCATGTTTTTGTGATCATTCATCTGTGTCGTTAAGCCAATTAAATTTCATTTCTATCTGATGTTTCCTTTTTCTGTACTAATTTTGTTGTCTATGAATATATAAGAAAGAATGCATTTATTTGAAAAAGTGATGAATTAATTTAAAGATGGAAGTTATTAGACCCAGTACAGATTTTAACACAATATTCCTTTTTAAACAATAATTTATTACATATTTTTTAAAATTCTGTTTATACATAAAGTCCATACCTTCATAAAGTGAGAACATAGATTTGACATACAGTGAAGTTTTAGAAAAATTGATACACTAGTCTAATAGTTAATAGGTTAATAAGGGAGCATAAAACTGCAGAAATATGGCAGAGCATAGATTCCGCAAATTTGCAGAAGTATTCCATAGGCAATGAACATATATTTTATGCAAAACTGTCCATACTTTTGTTGTATTTGGATGCGTAGGATTTTTCTGTTTCGTAATAGTTGTATGGAATCCCCAGATATATATGGTAACATTGAGATCTGATGATGATTTCGGTAATCATAACAAGGCTCTGAACTAAAATAAGTATGCCTTTAACTAGACTAGTATATCTAGATTTGAATGCCTGCACATTGTCTTATTAGAAGGGACCAAACCTATCAAAATAAACACAAGACACGTATATAGCTATTAAATGTGGTTTCAATTACAGGTCTTTATCAGGAGATATAAAAAACTGGCCATTCAGAAAGTTAAATGAACTTCATGCCATTACAAAGCCACATCAACTTTTGTTTTCCTGTTGACATGTTGTTTTTTAGTCCAGGGAGTTTGGAAAGGTTTCACTTAAAACGATGGATAATCCAAGTCCATTTCCACCCCCTTTTTACTGCCATTGTAAAGGAAAACTCTTACTGTTTTGAAATCTTTTCTTAAGGTTGCCTTTGTTAATTCCCAGGTAAGAGACTAGGGAATAATGCAAAGGAATTTTTTCTCTTTTCTGCTGTCTCTTTTCCCTAAACTAGGGAAAAATATGATGGTGAGATTTCATAGCTAAGTAATTGCTGAATGGTTGAATATTAATTTTTGACTTCATAATGAAAATATGCCTTAGCAGCAAATGCCTCCTAGAATTGCCTAAAATCAGTACATAGTCTAATCAGTTTTTATTTGTTTTTATAAACTGAATTTAATTTAGAACTGCATGTACTAATTAACAGTTTTAATTTATACTCCAAAATGATGTTTAACTATTTGTTTCTCGCATAAATTGGCATTTCGCATTCATTTTGTTACAGTGTGTTTATATTTATATATTAAACAAAATCCCCTTGTATTTTTGTGATATTAGCTTTGTTTCCCTATTTCATTAGCATTCTTATTCAGTTTTTTTTTATTTAATTTACTGAAACCCCCATTGTTATCGTAAGTATTTCATATTTCAACTACATTACTATTCATTGATCTTGCTTGCATTTTTGTGATAAAAGCTCTTCCCCCCTTTAGTGTGTGTGTGTGTGTGTGTTTTTTTTTTTTTTTTTTTTTTTTTTTTTTTTTTTTTTTTTTTTTTTTTGTAATATTCCATTTTACTATAAAAGAAAAAGATTTTATTGATTGTGTTTTCATTGCACTGCATTTTGCATATTTCAAACAGCAATATTAAATACAAAAATTACAATAAAAAGGTGAAATATAAAGAAAAAATACAGTGTTGATGACACTGAAGAATTGGTGAAATTAATACTAATATCATAAAATTGTAAGTGGATTTATTAACTTTTTATATAGACCCACCATAGGTCGAGCGGGAAAATCGATGAACACTGATAGCTAGGTTTGGTTCGCATTTTGGCGAAGAAGCTGGCTGCATGTGTCGTCATGTGTAACATGAGTACCAACTAATTTCCCATAAAAAGTTCTCCAGGAAGACCCTTCTCCCTTGGGCAGATAGCCCTTTGTACTTTGGTCATAATCCAAATACTCCAACATTTATTTCTATGTATGTATAAAGACTGGAATTTTCATACACAGATAATTATCGTGCCAAAATATAGATTCTATTATGCAGATCACTTCTGCAGAAATTTAGCTTGTATTTTCATTATGCACAAGAATGTGAGGAGTACTGAAATTACAAAAGTTATTGAAATAGCATTTGTTGTTATTACTTCACCACAGTGATGACAGTTTCGATCTTAATTCAAAAGAAAAGGCTTATGTAGAAAAGTAATTCATTCTCTCAGTAAAATATGAAATAAGATAAATTATATAAAATTAGATAGTATAGATGAATGAGACTGTATGATTATGCTAGCACTGTTTGCCTATATGGAAAAATATTATCTTTAAGCACTATATTTATTATTATTTATTTATCATGTGCTCCACCATAAGACACTACTCGGAAAGGGAGGGATGCTTTGTGGAAGATGTTTTCAGGGAAGTGGCTCGCATGCATGTTACACATGGGGAAAACCTCAAAAACGCCCTGCAGCCAGCCCATTCTCAAGGACTCGATTCCTGGACTGAATTATCAGTGTTCAGCGGCTTTTATTGCTTGCCTGCTGATGGGGACTCTCTGCATGAAACTGTCCCATATGTTTGTGGTATGTGAAGGAAAAAGTAGAAGCTTTATTTAGCTGCAGCATAGAATAGAACCTTCGAGAACCACAAGTGTATATCGACTTCACTGATATGCCATTAGGTGATATTCAATTGACTGAAGGTATGACCTGACTGTTGTCAATATGGGTACAATTTCATATAAGAAAGAAGTTGAAGCAAAAGGATACACATGTATCTATATATTTTAATTATTAATACTCATTTTGATTATCTCCTAGGAAATGAAGAGTAAATGCTGATTTAATGAGAGAATTTTTAAAAGTTAAATCTTAATAAATGCTCTAAAACAATAATTTAATACCTTTCCTACATTTTGCTTTCTTGCCACATTTTGGATATGCAAATATTTATAACAGAAATATAGAAAGAAAATATATAAGATTAAGTATTGATGATCTCATAGAAAGTCCTGACTTTATGAGAGGAATTAGTCAGTTATACATACATTCTGCACGTTCACATATCTGTTGCATATGCACACACACCTTATTTGCATATATATATATTCTATGCGCATATGCACATCAGTATGGTTAGATTACATAATGTAGAATTCTAGAGAGCAAGTTAATCATGCCGAACACATTTTGCCTCTGGCTAACATTGCACTGTTGAGGGAAAATGAAAGGGAATTTATGGAACACCATAGTTGTGAGGCATGAAGGTCATCGGACAAGTGGTAGGAGAAAGTTATCGCACAATGGCTTTTTCCACATTCTAAATGAGGGGGGAAGAAATTCTCTGGCTGAAATTTCGGCCACAGCTGTCTTTTTTAGACCTTGCAGCTTTGGGCACTTTTTTCGGTGACCTGTCTTGCGTTAAGGAAATATTGGATAGTTCTTACATTCATGTTTTTTTTTTGGGGGGGGGGACCTAACATTAATTTCATTGCTCCTTCAACCTAGATTACACATATATTATGTGAAATTATTCTTGTCACATTCATCTGCATTCCTATTATAGTGATACTGCTGTTGTAAATTAAGTCTTGTTTAAATTCTTGGACTTAGGTTCACCCTTGAAATTCCCATGTAGGAAAATTCAAATTCCCAAATGCTAAGATCAACTTTTGAGCACCAGCTGCTACATTACACTTAAAAGTATTTAAATTGTGATAACTTATTCTCATAGCAAAAATAGCTCTAGAAGTTACCATAGATATGTCTTTTTATATTCACAGTGCAAGTAGTGGGATTGCAGTGTGTTCTGCATAGACTTATTGTTTCACTTTTACACTGTATAAGTCGCAAAATAAATAACATTACAAAAATTCACACTTTTTTCAGTTGCTTATTTTAAAATACTACCTATTTCTCAGGTGTACCTTAAACTTGCCTAAGGATATTTTCCATTAGTACTGAAGTTAAAAATCTTAATACATGCTTGTATATAATTTAATATTTTTTTTATTAAATAAATATTATATTTCAGCTGAGAGCTATTGAAAAAATTAAAAACAAGGGACCACTGAAGCGAAAAGATCCAAATTCTGTGAAGCCGTCTTCAGAAGGATTTAAAAAAGTTAAAGCTGTACTTGATAAAAGTCTTGAAGAAGAAAATGGTAAAATTTCCAAAATTGAACTTGAAGTAATCCAAATTTCTGAATTTTAAATCATGCCATGAATGCGTTTTGTTTTTGGAAATGTTAAACTGGAATGATAAATGCAATTCTATATCTCTCTATCTATATAAACTTTGTATTGCATTTTACATTCATTGTATTACTTCATAATTCGTGTTACATATATTTAAATCAAATGGATTGTATTAATACTGATTGCACAATTCTGTATCGTAATGGATTTTGCTTTGTATGAATTTAGATAGAGTGCTTTTGTCATTCCAGCCAGTATAGATTAATAAAAATACAAATTGTTTCATAGTTTAAAATTTAGTAAATTTATATCATTATCAGATCAGAAACAGGCTGATTAATTTACATCTCTCAATATACCAGTGCCCTGAAGAAGATATGCCAGACTATGTAAATTCTTTTTTATTGCATTTAATTTTTATTTATGCATTTGTTTATTGAATTTCAAAACTGGACAGGTTTTCTTTCCTTTTCTTTTTCTTTTTTTTTTTTTCATATTGGTTCATTTTTTCATAATGGTTTATTGCTTTTGTGAAACAATTTATTTATTACCAGCTCTTTATTCCAAGTTGAATATGCATTGAATTTCAATTTTACTTTTTATTTATTAAGATTTTTATATATAAATATTTGAATTTTGATTTCATAGAATATTGATCCATAATGAATAGGAAACTGACAGCCGAGGCAGATTCATTTTTATTTCAGTAAACAGGTTCTGCCTACAAACAGCTCGACACACTACCTTTGCCTATTAAAAAATATTTATATTTTCGACAGCTTTGCCATAAGAAGAGATTAGCAGGCAGCAGTCCAACTAGGCCGAAGCATAGAAAACGAATGCCTAGTGTTCAGGACAAAATCTTATTTCAAACTGATTTAGTTTTGGTTCTCAGGGCAATTTGATTGGATAATTAATGTTAAAGTTGTTGTTATCTGTTTGAGTTTTAGTTCCATTTACAACATCAGTGTTATGCAAGAGTCATACAGCATGGATTAATCTTGAAATGACACAAAGCAGAAAAAGATTACTATTTTTAGAATAGAGAGGGGGAATAAATTTAATTTAAGCATTAAGAGGTTATTGCTAATTTAAATTATAATTTATCTTTTACATATTTTTTATCTTGTATGTATGTATATATATATATAATTGGGAAATGATATTTTTGTTCTTAAAGCTGGTAATCTTTTTATGGTTAGAAATTGTAATGGGCCTAGTTTTAGCATTTTTGGCATCTTGGGCAATCAGTAAAGTTGATGCCACATATAAATTAAAAATATTAGCAACTCAGATACAACTAATAGCAGGGTATATATTATCTTTCTATAAAAAATTGCATGACATGAGTTGTCCTGTAATGGAAAAAATCCCAAATTTTATAATGTAAAGTTAGCCTCTCTGGGTTTACACATAACATTTGTTTCCGTGTTTTAAAATATTATCCACTTAGAATATTTCAGGAAATTAAATCACCAGATTTTAGTGGGAGAGTACAGTTTTTCTTCGCATTAACTGGCTTTTAATTTTTAATCTGTACTAAAGAAAATACTTCCCAGCAATAAATGAAATTTATGAAATTAATGAAACTTAAATTGTGCAAATTCCATTCTTTCATCCCGTAATGATTTTTGGCATAAGTTTTCTTTTAAAATTTTTTATATGAATTTTTTAAATCTACTTTAGGCATTTGTTTCTTTGTCTGAACTTTTTATGAAGCTTCAACCGTTTTAATAATATCTGTATTTAAATTTGTTTTGCATCAACATATGATCATTAGTAAATTTATCCACCCAATGGTATGTACATTAATTATTAATTTTATTTTCATCATGTTTAAAAGTACTGATATAATCTTTTTCTTGAAGAAAATTTACTCGCATCATATCAAGAAGGGTTTAGGGATCAGCAGAAATAAACACAAATATTAAAAAAATATCACTTTCAAATGTTTATACTTAGTGTTACCAAATGGCAACATAAATCATGGAAGAATAGGAAGAAGTGAGTATTGCCACATGTAGATACTAATCATAATAATATCTGATGCACTTTAATCAATCCATAACCCTCCTCCATGTCTTAGTGAACCATTCACCCCTCCCCTTCTCTCTTTCTCCAGAAATATAACTGTTCTATTACCCATTTGTTTAAAAATGTAATTGCCCTACAAAAATAAATGATACTGTCAAGAAATCATTACTCTGTGCAACTGTACATTACATGTAGCAATGATATTAGTTAAACACTCTTTTCAATCCAGTATAATTCTTAACTCTTCAATTATAATCATTGTGTTGTGACTTATCTCACTTCTCTGACAGTAACATCAGGATAAGCCTACGATATTCATCATGGCAAGGACAGCAAGATTACACCTGTCATTGGCAAGAACTTTGAGCAACATTTCCACCCCCAATTTTGATGGAGAGCACCCAGGGAGTGCAGGTCTGAGGGTCTCACACCCCTCCTCTCCTACCACCAACCTCTCAAGAGGACTTTAGGCTCACCATATATTTAGAGTGCCCCATGCCACAAAGATACTATACATTTACAAACATCCTTACCTTCTGATGGATTCAAACTTGGGCCCTTCGGTGCCGCAGTAGGCTCCCCTAACCACTATACTATCAAATGTATTTTAAAATCCCAGATGAATAATGTTTATTATGAATTGCGTACTACTAAATATTTCTGGTACTTTCTGATTATCCGCACCCTCACCGAAAAGCCACAAAAAAGTACTGATAAGTGAATGCATCTTGTCACTAAAAGATTTTATGTAGCAATGCACGATATTGCCAAAAAGTTTTTATATGGTAACCCAGATATACACATAGCATTTTTCGCCAGGCAACTTTCCATTTCATTGGACATTTTGCTGCAATTTATGATTCTTCTTGTGGCAATATGAGCATTTTAAAATAGGGGTGGACCACGTACTGCAGTTTTCATTGACGTTGGCAAAATGTTGGATTTAGTTTTCTGCACACATAGGGCATAATATAGCTTTCATAAACGTATAAGGAACCTCTTTTTTCTCTCATTTTAAGATTTTGGTGCCAAGTTTGTTCAAGTTGTTCAAATGACCACCTCCACAACAAACCAAAATTGTTTGGAGTTGTAGGTGGTAGTTTTAGGATAAACTGTATTATTATGCAACTGTTTTGGAAATAATGTTTTTAAAATAGTTATCTGTATGTGTGTGGGGGGGGACTAAACTGCCTATATATATAACTTTTTTTCCCCGTTTAATTGTAGAGTCTCGGAGGGAATTAGAAAAAGGTATGTTGCTGAAGGATAGCAAACTGGGGAATACAGATCTGAATTCTGAGCGAATAAAAGATATATTAAATAGAAAATCAAGCCATGCACATGAAGTAGAAATGGTGTGTATTCTACTTAATTGTAAATGCATTAATATTACTTTGATTGATACCATGATTGAAACACAGATTATAATTTAACAATTAGTAATATTTATATGTAACTGAGAAGATTTATTTGCTTTGATATGTATAAATATTACTAAGTTTTTATTGTTCTATAGGCAGAAACTGAAAGAGAGGAAATTTACTTTGATAAATTAGAGAAAAAAGAGCAGATGTTGGAAAAAATGGCTTCAACTAGAGAAATTGTCTGTGATGTTGTTTCTTGTAAACAAGTAAGTACATTTTCAGTTAGACCAAATATTTAACAAGAAGTTAAAAGCTCATTTTATGTCTGCTGAGATTTGAACCGAAAAATGATTAAATTGAATATTGAGAACAGTTGGCAGTGATTTATCCTTCTTATACGCAACTGATATCAAATTTTTGCAAAAATTTGTGTCAACTTTAATAATTTACATTTATTCAAAATTCTTTGATATTGCTTCTGTGCACTTTTAAGAATTTTTCTTTAGGTTTTTTCTTTTATAATGTATAAAGGATGTTTGCAGTTATAAATAACACTTTAATAATTGTATCATAAAGCATAATAGTTGTATTGTATGCACAATTGCAAGCAGAAATTTTTTTCTCTCTTTTTATATACTGCTTGATTTCTTGTACTAGAGATTTCTTGGTAACACTACAATATTAGTAGTATCATGTAGTAGCATGTAAATTATTATCAAAGATGTGAACAGAAGTTCTGCCATTGGGCTTGATACCCACTTCTACAATTCCATAATGATCAGTTTCCTGGACATTCTTGTGCTGATAAGTTCCCTTATCTCCCTAAACTAGTTGATGTCTAGAATCACTCTTGATGGTGATTGATGGTTGTTGGGCATCCTCAGAGAACATGGCCCTGGACCACTGCTACTGATCTCTATATATATATATACTCCTTACACCAATGTAATATTTCTTTTAAACATTACTGCTTTTCCTGTGTTTCATTCAAATGTTACTGCAGTGTGAGTTTTCTCTCAAACATTATTGTTTCATAATTGTCATCATTTTTAATGACTGTTATAGATTACCGTAAATACAGAAAATGTGACAAAACTTTGAACTGTGGACTATAGCAGGCATATAAAATGACATTAAATGACTATACCAGGATTACATGGCAAGAATCATATCACACAATAGGTGTAAAACACTGCTTTTATTAACATCAGAGTTCATTGTGAGGCCTAAACAAAATGTGTGTGAGGAACCACAGAAAATGTTCACTTCATGTTGTAGGGTTTAAGAAAGTTACCATCCAACTAGAATACCTCTAATGAATGCAGAGATCAGAATTATGCAGCTTGCCTAAGCTTAGCAATTTTGGCCATTGGGTACTTAATAACTGACAATGACCCTAATCAATCACATTTCCACCTGTTTTTGGGTAGAGGGAAGATTGTGTGTGTTGAAAACTCCATGAAGTCATGGTTCCCATGTATCAACAGGAGAATCTGTATTGCTGCTGAGCTAAAGAAACTCAATAGCCATATAGATTTTGCTTAAATGGCATTCATTGGGAATCTTGATATATCGAGAAACATTTCTGTCAGATGAATGCTAGATGTGCATCATGATGAATTATGCATGCCCTGCATTTATTTTGATGTGTTTGCCTTCTTAACTTATGAAAGTTATAGTCAAAGGCACACTCATCTAAGTTCAAACTTTGTCATGGCCATTTTAATCACCAGATCTTAATGTTAGCTGACTTATCTAAAATGCTTTACAATGCTCTGTGGAACACAGAAGTGATATATTTCGAAATGTAGCAAAATTATGGACTGCTGTGCTGCAAGTATGTTGCTCATTGTCAGAGAATATTTCTACATTTTTGTGGCATCCATGTCCTATTCGTTACCTTTCTGTAGTTTTCATACTCGTATGAAAGATCTCAAAACTAGACTGATATGCTAGTTTTCAGTTTTTTGGAGGGCAAAGGCACTTCAGTATATAATAAATATATGTATGTGTGTATACCGATATGTATTGTTGCTTGTGTAAGGGTTCGCAATAGATTGAATGCTCACAAAACTGATGATAGCTTTATAAAATTTATTTTACCAAAAGAAATGCTTTACAGTGCTGGAACTTTCCCCAAAAGTACTCGTACATCTCTTTTTACTATCACACAGCACAATCAGTAGTTACATTTCAAATTATTAAGAATGTTAAACACAACACAGTGCAAAACGCATATAAAGAGCAAAGTTCACACAGAGATACCTCAGCACTCTGAAATCAATTCTGAATTGAAAAACTGAGAGTTGATGCTCTTTCATATTATATAGTTTAACTCTCTTATATAGTTTTACCTTGCCTGCCAAGAAATCTCTAGTACTTTCCATTTCTTGAAATTAGTGGAGACATATATGGTTAAAGTTACATATAAGAACCAGACTGTTAAAAAAAGGGATCAATTATGGTACCAATTACACAGGGACCAAACTAAAGTGATTACAAAGTTTGATGACTTTTAGCGATTTTTCAATTTTGTTTTTATTGAAGAGGTTTTCATTGAGCTTAAGGATCATATGTGATGATATCTCAAATTTTCAGTTGGTGACAGATCTAGAGACCTGATAAGACATAGTAACATGATGAAGCATCGTAGACATGTTCTGAGGTGTCTGCTAAATATATACATGCATTATGCTTTTGAAATAAGTTATTTCTTGTGCAAACTGCTGAATTGCATTCAATGTATTCTGAAGGAAATTGTTCTTATATAACTGATGGCTTCTGAGACCAAGGCAGACTTGAACCATAGTTGATATATGCAACTGCCTAAATACTATGTTTTTTAAAGATGCCAACTAAACATTTCTCAGGAGCAAAAATTAAATATAGGTGCACATTTTGCTTTGAATTATTAATATTTTAATTCATGTGAGATGCCAAATTTATTGATTACTGAGACCACTGAAATTGCTGATGCCATCGTGCCTCAAAGTACAATGCCCTTTCTTTGAGTTATGTATCATTCAACATATTTGAAAGGATTGTTTCTTCTATCATGTCAACTGTATGTTTGTAGCTCTTCATCATTAGGATTTAAACAAATGCAGGGTTTATAATGAAGGTGACACTATTCTGCATTGCTACTTATTCAGGCATGGTATGAGCCCAAGCACAGGTTTCAGTGTTTCCATTAGGGGTAAATGGCTAATGAGTTAATGAAACTAGTAACAACCTTACTTCTGCAAAATAATTTGGAACTATTTGACGATTGGTGGTTTTAGTAATAGCAAGCATTGTTGCTTATCTAATAATCGCTGCAGTGGCTATTATTTTTTATCAAATAAGATTGACATCATTCTCATGTAGACTTCATTTGTGCTTCAGACTAATGAGACACATCTGAGGACCTTCTCTGGACTATATTGAATATATTGTTGGATATTGTAGTGTTACCATATTTTATCCAAAAATCAAGAAGGAAAAATTATGCGAGTAATTTAATTTTCTAAGAAAGCAGTTACACTAACAGCATACCAAATGAAAACATGTCATGGATAAATTACTGGTAACTATCATAATATTATTTCTTTAAAAGAAACCTACATTCCAATAAGAATACACAGTAACATTACAAAGAGTTACAAAATCTGATGGTAACTGAGCAAGCATGACATGTCTAACTCGATTACTTTGTAAAGGAACAAATGAAAAGGGGGGGGGGGTAAACAAAAGACCCAGATTTCAAAAGATGAAACTTATCAACAGAAGATAAAGCTACAATGAGCTGGGATGTAAGTGATAGAAATAAGGTGAAATCACATGTTTGGAAAGTTCCTTAAGTGTGAAAACACCTGCTATGTCAAGGAAACTTAATGAAGAATCTGTGCAAAATATGTCTCAAATAATAAATGCAAGGGAAAGTAAAGTCTGTTGTTCATATTTCATTTGAAGAGAGATTCTAGGCATTTTGTACAGATCTTTGTAAAGAAAGTTTAACAAAAATTTAATTTGTGAAAGTGACTTGTTCAATAATATTCAATCTAATAACTCTCTGGAGATTTCATCTTCAAAAAATACCAGGCAGTTACGTAACTGATCATTAATATATGCTTCACCATGACCTTTATTTTTTAAAATTTTCCTATGTTTTTAGCAAGCAGATCTATGAGTTGCAGTTTCAGTTTTACACCATGTATACAAATACAGGTGGTAAACATTAATTTCATAAATAAATTTAACATTTTGATTTAAATTTAAATTAATTAATAGATTTTTATGCATTTTGAGAGTACTTCAAAAACACTTCTTTATTTGGGAAGGAAGTTATTCTGTTTTCTTGAAACATGTCAAGACACTCTTCCTTATTTTTATATAGTTTTTCTAGTTTTAACAGTTATATATATATGTATATATATTTAATTAATAAATAGTCGCAAATATAAATTTTTAGATACTTTTTTCTAATTACTGCACAATATTTTAGTGCAAATACACAGCAGAAAGTGCAGCTGATCGATGCAAAGTAGAAAACCACCCTCTTAAATGCCATAAGGCAATAAAAAGATTCTTCATTTGCCTAAATTGTCGCAGACATCGGCATTGTTTTACCAAGTACCCACAAAGACCATGTAGGTAAGTAAGGAAATACTTTTTATACCTTTTATGCGATAAAATGTCATCAATTATAATATTTGAATATTGATAGAGAGATACTGATATTTTGTAGTTTGAAAAGGGAAAGTAACGAGTAGATTGGTGCTTCACACTTCAGTTCCATGCATCTTTTCTTTATTCCTTTGATAATATCAATGCCCCATATTCACTGAAAATACTTATTATGAAATAAGGGTAACCTGAGGCACTATGCTATCTCTTAAAATGCATAGAGCATTTAATTGTAATTAGTTCCAATCTAAGGTGAATTATGCATAATTTCTAAAATTTAAGTTGCATTTATATCTATTGCAAAGTTGCCAAATCTCACGATTTAGGTGGGAGACTCCTGACTTCTGATTGCAGCAGATTGTTGACAACAATAATGAACATTACATTGCAAAAAAAAGCTGTATAATTTCACATTTTATAACATCTTTCAATTTTGGCAAATCTTGTGGATTTGATTTGAATGCCTTTGATTTCAGATAACCCCAGAATTAGAAATCCATTGGAGTGAGGTCAGACGATTGTAGTGGCCATAAAACTTATGGTTCCGGGAGATGACTCTATCATGAAACGTTGCAACATGTTGAAAACTTGCAATTCAAATCAAAGTTCCCCCCCTTTCCTCTCTTGTGTTCTACGATGCTCTTCTTTATAAATGTTTTACACTAGCAATTTTTGTCATATGTATATCATTCCAACACCATTTATGGTTTTTTAATGCACAGATAAATTTGTGCAGAAAAAAAAAGTTGGTCTTTCTATTTGATAATTTTGAATTTTTTCATTGTAACAATAACCATAATAGCTGTGTGGCTTTAAATTATCACAATTTTGACCACATACCTTCAAATAATAACATCTGAAATTTTATTTCTCTTTGTTGAATGGTTAAGACTCTAGGGGTTCATATGTTGGGGAACTTTTTTATGACCACCCTGTATATATATATGTTATTATTTATTTTGTTTTGCATTTTATTTGTATATTTGTAAGATATAAAATATGAAGGCTATGTTTAGAAATAATTGGCAATCTCAAAATTGACTATTCTAAAGTTTATGTTCTCTCCGCAAGTTTATCTTTTCTCCCAAATTTGAGATTTCTCCAAATTGCATAAATCTACTTGCAAAGAGAACTAAAACCTAAAATTAATCAATTGCAGTTTAGCTGTACATATACACCGCCTAATATAAATGCTACTTCGTGAGCAATTACGTCACTTCTTTTTCTTAACTTCTCCTGGCCTGCAAAACCTCTGCACTCCTATGCTCACTTGTCTAAGATGACATCTTACTTTTTAACCTGTGTACATAAAAACTATTGTATTTAACTATGAACTATGATAAAAAAAATCTTGCCTACAAATAAATGATTTGATATGAAAATAAAGATTGTGATACTTTGAGCTCAGTTTTGTTAGCTTCGTCTTTCATGCCTTCACCCTCAGATATTACGACTGCCAGAGGAAAAAGGTACCAGATTCTTTGATCATCATCTCGCTCCCAAGTAACATGCAACAAAATATCGCATAAATGTATGTATATGTGTGTGTATATATATATATACACGTATGTTATAAATTCATTTAAAAATAAAAGGTAAAAAATGAACCTGAATATGAATTTTTCCAATAAAAATTTTTAATTCTAATATTGGAATTAAAAAATTATGAATCTTTTGTATTTTTCACTGAGAAGAATGGGCCTACTTTGCTTACATACATCTTTCTGATAACATATTGTGTGGCTGAACATTTTCATGTAGGGATCCAGCTCCTAATTTAGTCTAATTTTTATTGTGTTTGTTACATTTGGATAAAAAATCTAAGAAATTTTTTCACTCTGTTCAGCCAAAAGGTCAGTGATGTTTTCCTAAAAATGAAGTTCAATAATTTCTTCCCATTTTCCATCAGCTGATCTAGTACCAAAGCTGATCCATTAGCTGATTTGGTTTCCATTAGCTGATCTGGTAGTTTCAAAAGCAGGAAAGTGCTTTTTTATTTAGAATTCATCTATTTGTTTAGAAAAATATTCTCCAGTGTCCTTTTGTATTTCACTATAAATTTCCTATAAGGAATTAATTTCTCTGTTCTCCATTTCTTTATGAATTTTTGTAAAGCTTTTTATCTGGTCATGAACTATGGAATCATATATTTTGAAGACATGTGGGGAACAACCTTGCCTTAATGTGAAGAGCAAAATTTTTATTTCTTCATATATACGAATGCTAACCGTAGGTAATTTAAAGATGACAAAGCACTTGAGAGCTATCTACTTAAGAGATGCCCAAGAGGCATGGGTTCTGCCTCATGTTGACTTACGGCTTCGTCACATTATAAGTGGCAGTATTCGATTTGTTAAGCTGCATCTCGGTTTTGAAGGAGAACTTCTCAAATGATGGATCTAAGAATCTCTCTCTTCTTCCCATTCCACCAACCTCTTAAGAGGACTTTCAGCTTGACAATACTTTGATTGCCTCCATGTCCAAAGACACATACACCTACAAACATCCATGCCTTTTCCAAGGGAACCACATCCCAATCTAAATATATGGCAGTGGGCTTTTCTACCATCTGTAAACAGAGTAGCATTTTATAAGATGAAAAACCATAACATTAAAAGTATATTACCCAGAAAGCTTCTACGAATATAATGCATAATTATCAAAATAAATTACTAAACGAAGTCAATATCAGCATTATATTATTTAAAAGTTCCTGATAGGTGTAAAAATTTGCTTTCTTTCCTCCCCGTCCCCACTGTAGCATAATATTATGACTTTATGATAATATTTTTCAAGACATTCTATGATCTTTCTCTTACAATAATAATTAACATTTGTCTGTTTTTTTGTTGTTTCAGATATTGTCATGGACAAAAGTTTGAACGAACTGGCATGATAAAGGTAAATTTATTTATAGTAATTAAAAAAAAATGTTTTTTTCATTTGTGTACCTCTGATGTAATACAAAGCACTGAAATGGATATTGGTACACAGATTCTCAAGAAGCAAACTATGTGCATATTGAACTAGCCGCCTACCCCTCCAAGAACAATTCATTTAGATTACTGTTTGTTTAATATTGATTTGATTTTTTTATAAATTTTATGCATAAATCTTTGCTAATGATAGAACTCATGATTAAATAACTTCAGTTATTACATTGTTAGATAGATCTAAAAATAATATTTCAAGAAAGTTTATTTTGAATAGCCTAATTTATGAATTTTTGTTATTCTTCCAATAAATACAATATTTACTCACGTATCCCCTCCCTTTTATTAATTTTATTGTAAAAAATTGAGAGAGAGAAAATTATGCAAATAATTTAATTCTGAAGGATGCAGTTACAGTAAGAACATAACAAATGAAAAGTGTTAACAGATAAACTAGCATTAACTGTCACAATATTATTTATTTAAAAGAAACTGCATTCTAATAAGAATACATAGTAATAATTAACATTAAAATATCTAATATATTCATTTCTACTTCCCGGTATCTTGAATTTTGCTGATTCTTATTGTTGTCCTCTGCAAATTTCAAATAATTTAATACTGCTAGAACAGCTGTTTATATCATTTGATATAGCTAGCAAGTTGTCACCATTGTCACTACTGTCATCATCTTCATTGCCATTCAATGTGTCTTCCCACATGCAGTTGTTCTTCAGAACCATCAAGAGTATTAAATATCCCCATTTTCTTGAAGCTCTTCACTGTTATTCTTTTATCATTCACAGCCCATGCACCCCAAATCTGAAAGCAGATCAGTTAGAAAGATGAAAACGACTACTAAGTTAATCCTTTGGCAGTTGCAAGTTAAGCATTACTTTCTTCCTAAATATGCATGATATGTGTCAGTTGCAGTGAGAACAGATGATGCTTGTTTCTTCCTGGGTAATTTGTTATGTGTCACTATCTTTGGGTGTGAAACAATAGAGACCTTTTTGGAAGGGAAAATATGTATGCATCTTTATAGAAAGCCACTGTTTTACACTGATTTTTAAGAAAGTAATAAAAATGTTATACTATAAAAAATAATAAATTTAATAAAAATAATTTTTGTTATTTGTTATCGTATTTTTAGATGTTATATTAATCTGTCGAAGTATTGATATTTTCCTATTGAATTTTTGAATTGTAACAAGAAATGTTAGGTAATTAATTTACAGAGCTATAAGGCATATATAAAAATTTAATGAATATATATATTCATCCAATTTTTTAATGAATATATACATGTCCAATTCTAAATTATTTAAATCAGGGTTGCCACGCAATCTGGAAAACCTGAAAAACTGGGAAAAGTCAGGGAATTTCATACCGCAATCCCCCAAAAAAGAGAATTTTACATCAACATTGGAAGCGATCACTTTCTTGGCATAGAGCCAATTTTTGCAACTCCAATCAAATTATCTTTTAGTAAGGCAAAGCAAGTTTCCAGCAACTTTGGTTCTCGAGAATTGAGAGATTCTCATGTGTAGTGCGTGTTGAATGAAAGGAAATACCTTCCCATTCTCGTATAAAACAAAATGGGTTTAATCCTAGTATACAGTACACATGGGATTTGGCAGCACTATAATGAGCAGTAAAGTGGTCATTTTGGTTTTCACAACAATTTTTAAAATTGTGCTAAGGCCATACTGCATACTAGGATTTTACCATAAAATCTTTTAAACCTTTTTTTCGTTTTAAGAAATGCCTTTTTTGTCAATTTGCAGTAAAATAAAAAAATAGTAATCAGTCATCATGGCTAACCATTTAATATAATTATATTTGCCAAAATATTGATTACTTTAATTCAGTTTTGAATTTTTAAGTAATGAACTTTATTTTAATGTTATTTATATCATTTAATATGGTTTCTTCCTTCTAAATTGATATATTAATAGTTAATAATATTTTACATTAATACTTTATGTTACAAATTTCAGGCAATTTTCTTTAGCATGCTCTTGAAACTAATTCTAGCAGTATGATGACATTATTATCATGAAATTTAGTGCACATATTTTTTTACTTATATATTCTGCTAAATAAATATAAAATACCTGAATTTATTTTAAAATATCACTAAATCGATTTCTTGCTTTCGTTTAGCTGCAAAATGTCTGCAAAAAAAGTCATTTTCAATCCAGATTAGGCAGATTCTAATCTCAATCTTCAGCGGAGAAAACAACGCCGATTATAGTTGTAATATTAATGCTTTGGGGATGAGTCACATGTAATTGGCAAATAAGTTTCATTCTCCTGTTTGAGTGGCAAACCTGTTAAATTATTTTTGTTAATGATAAAAGATTTTTGCCTTCAGAATCAGATTACCCATTTAAAAAAAAAGAGGGCTTTAGGTTTCTCTTTAATGCCATTTCTAGCTATAATGCACATTCAAAATATAACCATAAAAAAAAAAACCACCATATTCACCCTTAGTGTGCAAGAAATTATCTAATACTCCTGCTGCCATCTGTATGAAGTAAAATCAACTTACTTGCAAGTTCAACTCGTGAGTAATGCTGAACACCATTGGTTTATTTTGAAGAACGAACCCACTTCGTCTGTGTGCATTGGAGCAAAAATCTAATTCACAAGTGTGACTGTTTCATCACTGTTTAGGGAAAAATTTGTAATATGAGCTCTGTTTTACCTCCCTGATCTTTAATAAATGTTAATTAAGAAAAGCTCCCAAATGTTCATACCACTTAAAGAATATATAAATCTAAATATTCTTTTAAAATTATTTCATGACGCATAATTTGGATGTTCCTACTCATTTCATATTAGATTCTATATTAACATTAATCTAAACCTGTGCTTTATTTTCTGTGATGCATTTTAATAAGAAGCTTATCAAATTCTAATTTCTAGTGGAAATTAACTCAGAACCACCTCTGAAATCAAGAAGTATGATAAAACAAATAAAATATTTTTAATTATTCATATATTTTTAGTATAGCTAATTTTTTGTAATGGATTGGCTTAAGAAATAGAAAACTTGACTAAAACTTTCCATGTGGCACATTTGAAAATCATGATAAAATCAATATAGTTAGTTTAAATGTTTGATGGTCCTCTAGTATGAAGGGCATATACTCTACTACGTGCTTTCCCAAGCTCATCAACTTGTAGTTTACAATAGCTCTACATCAGAAAATCTGTAGCTTATAACATTTTGAAATTTTCACAGATTATTTTTTATGATTTGTTTCAACGTATTGCATTATAACTTGCTGAAGATTTTTTTTTATATATATATATATATGTCATATTCCTTCACCTAGAAATTGCATGACATGACCTATTCATTGCTACACTGAGCAATTTTCTTTTTTTCATTGCTGATTCATATCTATCACTTCACCATACATTTTTCCAGGGCTTTAATAAATACTTTTTGAAAATTTCTTTGATACTTGTGTATTATTCCGTTATTCAGGGAATCCTGAAGAAATTGACACTTCTTATTTTATTAAACAATTAGTATTCTACCACCTTCATTTTTGCATTTCATAAAAAGGTTTTTGTCGATTTCTGTTTTGTTAGGCCTTCCGATTTTACCAAAAGCTGTTTTTGAATGCTGAGTACAAACTTCCCATAAGTAGTTGTTCCAGTCTATATTATTGTTTTGTCAGCCATATCTTGTCTATTAACACTTACTTTTTTTGAACTAGTTGTAACTAATCTAACTTGTTCTGTAGAAGACAGTGTCCCAAATTTTAATCATTTCTTAGAAAATGCAAGTAAGAAATACAACAAAGACAGTTAAGTTACAAATTTGTTCATAAAAACAAAAAGAAAAAAGGTTGTTTATTGAGAAACAATCATGGTTATATCAAACGAAAGCACAGATGTTATGAATGTGAGCATTACTTTATGCTTATGCATAATTGGAACTAAATTGCTCTATTTTATGATTGTAGCATAATACATAAGGACAATTTCTTTTTTGCTATGCATAGAGTAGATGTGTTGCTAGTATTAATATTTTAAATTTTATGTGATATGAAAATAAGAAAATTAAAACACTGACTGTATTTCAGATTTATTTTTAAATTAATAACTAAATCTAAAATTATTGTGAGAATATTACTTTTTTATAGTAGTATAATAGAAAATAGATTATTTAAAATATAGCTCAGAACAGAAATATAATGCAATTGCAGTTTTGTTGCAACACTGTCCAGTTTCATCAGATGTTATTTTCAATGCTGACATCTAAAGTAAACATACTTGTATTAAAACTTGCTGATTTGTATAGTAAACTTGCACTTCAAATTGAAGAAGTAATATCAAATATTATTTTGATAAAACTGTAGTGAGTTTCAGTGAAATTGCAGTTAGTGTTAAATTTATATTTTAAGTGAGCTAATTTTTGCAATACATTTCTTTGTTTGTTTTAAGTGAATTTAATTTCATTCGTATTAAATATCAGGAATTCAATTTAGTAAGCGTTAGGGTTTTGTTTATAGTAATTATTACTATTTTGATACTGCTAGAATATAGTTCGTTTTTCATTGAATTATTTTTTTAGAAACATAAAAAAGGTATTTGCATTACAGACATAATTTAATATTAATTGAAAATAATCATCTGAAATTAATTCTGCATTCTAAGAAAATATAGCCTAAAAAGCCCACCAGTGACTCGAGTGCTAAAGTCGCTCAACACTGGTAGTTCGGTCCAAGGTTTGAATCCCATTAACAGACTGGCTACGTGGTCATTTTTGTGGTTTTCCTCATGTGTAGTGTGTATACTAGTTAGTTTCTCTTAGAAAGCCCTCTACGTAGGCATCCCTTCCTTTAGGCCGATAGCTCTTCAAGCTTTGCTGTAATCACATAAACCATAGCCTAAAAATTTAACAACAAATTTTCATTTTTAATGGGAAAAAAATGTCATTTTGCTCAGAATGTTGAGTTTATTTACTATTACAATGTAATAGATAATCAAATACTTAACAAATTATTTAATTTTCAAGGATGTGTAATAAGACATTTATATATACAGAGGATTGATAAAAAAAAAATGTAGCCCCAACTGAGACAATAAATTCTTAAATTCTTGTTGCATCACACCGATGAGAATCCGAATTATGTTACCGCATATTATTGATGTGATCTCATAGTTCATATTCATTTCATGAATGAGAAGAGGCATTCAATCAATCACCATTTGTGTCCTGTAAATGCTAGATGATTGACAAAAGGCTGAGAGATTGAGCTATCCATGGTAGTACTTGCACATCTCTCATAATATATTTAAAGACAGCTGAGCAATGTGGGCATTGTTGTATTGAAAAATAGCATTTAGGATGTCCTTACATTATAGAAGATAAAACTGGAATGTGTTACTAGCCTAGCAGTGTCCTATCAATATGTCTGTTATGTACTTAAAAGATGAATACTGCTAGCGTTAATGGCAGTTGGAATTTTTATGCACATTGATGGGCCATGTGTCACTGAAAAATGGTAGAGGCTTTCACCTCATAGCCACATCACTTCTAATTTCTCACATGCTGATCATCATCTGTGAGGCAAATGCTAGATTCTTTACTGCAGATTGCATTAAACATGCAACTTTGCTCCAATGCTTGCAATTCACAAAAATGCCTCACTGTTAATGGAAGCTTTCATAAAGGAAAGAACAGCTGGATGCTAGATCTACATTAGCTAGGTAACATGAAACTATTTATATGGATATTTAAGTTGTAACATCTTGTACACTTTGTAAAATGTCTTCATTTGTGGGTTAAATAAAATATAACATTTTGTATACTGGTTAGTATATTCAGACATCTATATCCTTGCTGCATATCCTGTATAATGCTGCACAATTTTATTTTCTTAGATTCATTGTCCCAAATTCAATGAACCTGTGGTTGCTTCACAATATAGCACAAGAACAAACATTGGTATGGTTGAACTTGAATTTCCTCTGAACTTCAAGTTCAACCATACCAACGTAGATTCGTCTGTTTACTGATACTGATTACAGCAAAGTCGTAAAGTTAGTACTTTTTCTCTTTTTGTAAAAGCTCAGAATGTGCTGCATAAACAAAATTGTGGAAGCAGAGCTTGGTGGCAATCATAAGTGGGTGGGAGTAAGCTTATGACATCACAATGTCTACATGTAATTTAATATTGCTATTAATTTTTGCTACATGTAATTTAATATTTCTCCTGAAAATAACAATAATCACTTTTTTAATGTTGTAAATTACCACTAAGTCTTTACTTTTGATTTATATTTCTAACAATTAAATTTTGGTTTTATTGAAAATAAGTGTAATAAATTGTGTATTTTAAATTAACGTGATAGAATATTCATTTCTACTATTTAATAAAACAGTTAACAGAATTTCTGGTGCACGGTCTAACGCGCTGGAGATAAAAATGTTTTTTCTGTACAATGTTGCCATTGCTCACTTTGAAATACTTGAGTTTGTTAATCAAAAATTCATTAAAGTTTTACAAAATATGAAATTGATAATCAAACAAATTTCAAATTTGGCCTTCCAGATGCCCATATTTGCAGTAGGATTGCGTCATTCAAAATTTGATGGCTCTAGGTACCTTTGTTTTATCACAGTGCAAGAAACATACATACATTGATGTAGATTCTTCATTAGTTCATTTCTTCAAATATAATACAGGTCGATAATATTTGGTGGCAACAGTTTGAAAAGTGATACAGATATTCAGAATGATTCGACGTAGAATTGCAAAATAAAAACAATAGTCTCTCAGGGACAAACCCCTCACGGATCCAAACCAAAATGTCGTTCAACCTGTTTAGGACTGTGTATGGACCATCCCAAGGTGACTGTAATTTAGGACAGAGTCCTTTCCATCAAGTCGGATTCCACAACCCGCACCTTGTCTCATTCGTTGAATCGATGTCCGGTAGCTCTACTGTTATATTGGGTCTTCATCTTCTCCAACGCCAAGTTGACTCACTTTTGCTCAAAATTGTGCATCACTTCAAACCGGGCCTGGAGATCTTGGACCTATTCCTCAGGAGATTAAGGTGCATCTGGAGGGCGACCAAACAAGAGATCTCAAGGCAGATGAAGGTGACAACCAAAGAGCATCTTAGATGGGGAGTAGCCTGTAGTCTCATGGACAGCACTGCGATAAGCCAGTGAAAACAGTGGTAACATCTAGTCCTGTTGGTTTCTGGAAACCACCAATGAGAGGTTATTAAGTTTAGTTCGATTAAACCTCTCTACCATGCCATGTGACTGAGGATGTAAAGGCGTAATTTTGGGTTTTGTTAATGGCGAGTACCTGGCAGAGTTCTTTGATTACATCAAAAGTAAAATTCCTTCTCTGGGTTTGTTGGCAGAGTTGAAAATTGGAATGTAGCTGAAGAGGAGCTCCGAACCTGGAAATCCAGTGCTGTATCATTACTTCTGGTAGTGTGACAGGCTCTTGATCAGGGATAAGAGGCTTCAGGCCACTTGGTGAAGTAATCAGTGATAACAACAATGTATTTGTTGCCATCAGCAGTTCGTGGCTGAGGTTCCAAGATGTCAAAGGCGATAGGTTCAAATGGCGCTCCTATGTTGTAACGTTGGAGATTGCCTCGGCTGCGTTTCTTTGGTCCTTTCTGACCCACACAGGCATCGCAAGATCGGCACCACTTTTACATGTCATCCTTTGCATTACTCCAGCAGAAACACTCTCGAACTCTCAGCAAGGTCTTCATTATTCCAAAGTGTCCTCTTGTAGGGTTGCTATGTAATTCTTTGAGGACGTCTGGGATCTTGGCAGTATCAGCTGCCACTGGAATGTCTTTTCATTATCCGATTTGTCTTTACGGTACAAGGCACTGTTTTTGAATGTGGAGTGAGTCCAAGAGTGCCCAATATTGTTTTGTTGTAGGACTATAGATCGAAATATCCTGGCAGGTAGGTTTTCTGTTTGACGACTCCATTAAGTCTATTATGGGTTTAATGTTGTGATCTTCCAGCAGGATTTTCCTGTCGTCTTTGCCACTCCATGGGTCTTCATCAGCCGATGTTGATGTAATTTGCAGTGCAACTTGGTTAAGCAGCTTGTATTTCGTTTTGACCCTGGAACAATATTGGCAGTTTTCTGGGCAGGATCTTCTAGACAGGGCATCGGCGTTTCGATGGGATGATCCCTTCCGATGCCGGATAGTAATGTCATATTCCTGGAATCTCTGTATCCACCTGGCTATTTGGCCTTAGGGTTCTTTAAAAGCCAGGTCACTGAAGCATGACCTGTGCAGAGCAGGAATTTTCTGCCATAGAGATAATGATGGAAATGTTCTACAGCTTTAACTATGGGGAGCAACTCTTTCGTGGTGACACAGTAATTCCTCTCTGGTTTAAACAGGCACTTGATTCAGTAAGCCACTACATGTTCTTGGCCCTCTATTTCTTGGGACAAAACAGCGCTGACACTTTCATTACTCGCGTTCGTGCCAAGAATAAATGATTTGTCGAGCTGAGGATTTGCCATGATTGGAACCGATGTTAAAGCTTCCTTCCAGTTGTTAAATGCATCCTCACATTCTTTTGTCCACAAGAACTTCTGTTTGCTTTCTGACAGTTTGTGAGGGGGTCGTGCGATGGAAGAAAAGTCCTTCACAAATCTCCTATAGTAGTTGCAAAGCCCCAGAAAACTTCTCAGCTGCTGGACATTTTCAGGGCGTCTCTAATCTTTAACTGCTGACATTTTTTCAAGATCTGTACACATACCTTCAGCAGAGATGACATGTCCGGGGTAAGTCACTTCCTGTCTGAATAATTTGCATTTAACGGGACTCAACTTTATATTGGCTTCTTTCAGATTCTGAAGCAGCTTTCTAAAATTTTCTAGATGTTCTTCAAATCTCTTTCCGATAATAATGATGTCATCCAGGTATATTAGACAGGCTTTGTTGGAAAGACCTTTCAAAACAGTCTCCATTAGACGTTCGAAAGTCGCCAGTGCATTGCAGAGTCCAAACGGCATCACTTTGAACTACCAAAGTCCTTTTCCCATAGTAGTAAATGCCGTCTTTTTTCAGTGAGCAAGATGTATTTCTGCTTGCTAATATCTGCTCTTAAGATCAAGTGTCGAAAGCCACTTGCTTCCAAAAAGAGTGTTGAGAATGTCGTCAATTCTAGGAAGAGGGTAACTGTCTTTCTTCGTAACCTCATTCAACTGGTGATAGTCAATGCAAAATCTTCTTGAACCATCTTTCTTTCTGACAAGGATGATGGGATTTGCTGAAGGCTCAATGACATTGCTTTCTTGCATGTCCTGTAGAAGTTTTCCTACCTCTTCCTGTTTAGCAATCGGCAGATGTCTTGGATGTTGCCTAATTCGGGGTGTGATCACCTATGTCAAACAAATTCGACCCACATCAGGAGATGAGTGGGAGAAAACATCTTGAAAACATTCTCTAATGACTCGTTCAGCAGCATTCCTCTCTTCATCGTTTAATTGTGTATTCTGCAATAACTCTGATGTAATACTTTCTGAAGACATAGATTCTGAGGTGGTACTGTTTCTTTTAATACTGGTTACTGGAGTACATGCTGCAACCACTTCACCTTTCTTAATAACTCTCGCCTTGTCAGTTACATTAGCAACTCTCACCAGGATAATGGTCCTTAATAGGTTGATGAGTGCTACTAGTACTCCTTTCGGGCTGTTACAGTTCTTGGGATATACCAATACGCCAAAGCGGAAATCTATCTTCTTGGCTATGGATCCAGGAAAGTCCAAGGAAAAATTGTATTTCCTTAGAAAGTCCAATCCAAGTATGCAAAGATCTGTAATATCTGCCATATATGCCACATGATGGTAGGCAGCACTTCCAAACGTGATGTTAATGTTTAATTTTCCATCAATGTCGAGTTTATCGCTGGACACAGTTTGGAGAGAAATGCGTGGGAGCGTCCAGATGAGATTACCTTGCAAGTGTTGGGCCCAATCTTTTCAAATGATAATAATATTGGCTCCTGCGTCGATGGTCATATTGCAATAAACTCCATTGATGTGTCTCATTATGAGAAGTCCATTACTGCCGCCACTCACTGTAGAAATCTGAAGCGCTTTAAACTAACACTTTTCTTTATCTGGCAACCTCCGCCCCACGAGATGGCTAATGATTAGTTTCCCTTCTTCTTGATAGGCACTATCTTAACTTCCGTGCCCTGGGGTGTTCTGCAGTTTCTTCGTATGTGGCCTTCAGCACTGCAGTTTCAGCACTTTAGTGTTTGTCTCATGTCACTCTTATTGTGCTTCAAGATATTGACTTGTCTAGTTAAATCATTTAGACAAGCAGTCAATTGATCCATTGGCTCTTGTACTTGAGTGGCTCTGACTGGGTGGTGATCTCTGCATGTTGTTTGCCGTGCTGCCTTGAATTTTGTGGCATACACCAGAGTGCTTTTTAAGTCCTTGACATCTGCCATTCATAGGGCCTTTTGTATTTCCGAATCCCGAATGCCATCGATGAAGTGCGGGACAGTATTTCCCTTGTTTCTCTCGGCTACTCCGAAAAGGCGAGGTGAGACAGCGTTTCAACACCTGTGCAAGCTCCTGGAGTGTTTCTGTTGGCTTCTGTTGACGCGATTTTAATTGAAGCCTGCTTTAGTCTTTTAAGCATTTCTACCAGAAGGTGCTGGATAAAGCTTCAAAATCTAGTCCCTGGTTTCTGGAAGAGTCTGGAGGATATCTGCTGCATCTGCTCTCAGAGAAGTAGCAAGATGACAGGCCTTAGCTTGGGAATCCCATCCCTTTGCATCTGCCAATATAGAAAATTGTGTCACCAGGAGGTCTTCCCATCATACATGGATAGCTTCGGAGAGGGATGAGCAGGCATGGGTAAAAATTTAAAACCATTCGAATTGTTCCCTGCCATCACTGCAAATTTCTTTAAAGTATCAACTTCTTTCGCAACTTCAGAAACCCTGTCATAAATTTGCTGTTGGACGGCAGAAACTTTTTCGATTCATTGTTCCACAACAGAAACTCTCTCTTCAATTCATTCTTTGACAGAGGAGACTCTGCTATTGATTTGTTGTTCCACGGCCGAAACTCTCTCTTCTATTTGTACTTTGACAGAAGAAACTTTTTCTTCTATTTATCCAACTTTGTTTTCAACTGCATGTATTCTACCTTCCATAGCGTCAAATTTGTTTTCTATTACGCAGGTAATTTCTCTTTTCTTTTCTTCTTGACTTGCTTCAGTCTTTTCTTGACCAGCTTCCATCAGTTCTTGACCCACTTTCATTTCTCCTTTAATGGAATTGACAGCCCCTTCTGTCTTATTTTGGAATGCAGGAAATGCAAGTAAAGCATTTATCAACTGCTTTAATTCATCCATCGCTTTTGTTATTTGCATTTAAATCCCAATTCTGACACCAAAAAGTGTTGTGTGCGTACGGGTTCGTAATTGATTGAATGCACAAGTCCAATAAAACCTTAACAAAACATATTCTTATCACAAGAAAGATAACAAAACACTGGATTTTTCCTCAAAAATATTCGTACAATGTCACAGTATCACACAATATAAACAGTAGCTATCTTTTAAAGTACTAAAGCGTTAAATAGAATGCAATCCAAAGCGAATCCGATCTCACCGCGAATTCGCTACAATCAACAACAACTGAGCTGAGATGTTTCTCTCCAGCTTGTATAGTTTTTTAAGTCAGACATGCGAGAGAGAGTTCTAGCAATTTCTGAAAAGCAAAAAGAGTAAATTACGGGTAACACAGAAGTCAAGTACATTTATTCAAATGAAATACCAATTACAGAGGTAAACTTTTATTCAAAGTTAAATGCACATGCTTTTGTATTTTTACTTTTCCAGCATAACTTTCTCTTAAAATATGTCATGTGTTGCATTGCACTAAGAAATAATACAATCTTAATTATAATTCTAGTAAAAATATCTAACTAAATACAAAATTTGTAACAATATTTTTTTTTAATTTACATTGTAGAGCCTTTTGATTCACTTGATTTTATTGCTACATAACATCACAAACCCTTATATGCTATTAAATAGACAATATGTTTATTCATATAAATTTTAAGAAATGAATATATAAATTAAAAAAAAAGAAAGAAAGAAAGAAAAATGATTTTTACAGCTAATAAGCATCATACAGAGCTTTTATTTCGCTATTTTTCAGATTCCTAAATGACATTATACTCTCTTTGCACATATTAGTATTCCATACATCAATATCTAAGAAATATCTAATATCTCACAATAAAGGAAATAAGATATGAAAATAAAAACTACAAATTTGAAATAATACACATTTTTCAAGTAGAAAATATAATATCAAGGGCAATTATGATAAAAAAACACTATATATTAAAATAAAAGCACAAAAATTACTTATTGGGTGCTGTGATTTTTGTAACTCTTTAAAGAGTGTCAGCTATTGGTATTTATCATAAGTCATAAAAAATTATCAACAAGAAAAGAATAAAAAATCAATTTAAAATGCAAAAATTATGATTAAAAATGCAGTTTACCGTTAATACAATAGTGCAAATTACAAATACAAAAGTGATACATAAAACTTTTCACATAATATACAAATTATTTTTGTTTCTTATGTACACAATGATGTGTTTTTTTTTTTAAAAAAAAGGTCAAAGAATTCCACAATTTGACATCGTGCACAATCTCAGCCATGACTATAATTTTTCCAAAAAAGTTGAAACTTCAAAGTACCCTTCAATATAATCAAAATAAAAGAAATCTTCTGATTTCACCATTTAAAAATAAACATATTTAAGATTAAACAGCAGTCAACAATAGAGAACAAGTGGCCTAGAGAAAAGCAATACACAGCTTCATTAATTTGAGTTTTTTTTTTTTTTTTTAGTTTACAGAATAATCACCCAACAATGCAAACCAGGTTATCAAAATAAAGTCATTGCCCAGCAATGAAATCACCAAATTTAGCATGCACCAGATATTTATTTCACTTTAGCCAATAAAAATTAATAAGAGTTGCCTTCAATTCTCATCTTTTGTAGAAAATATCTGTATCCAAACCTTCGAAGTGTAAACTGGTTTTCACTTTCAAATGATAGTGCTTGTATCCTTCGGCATCGAGGCAGCTGAACACTTTCCAGCTGTTCGAAGACATAAATAATCCAGGCAGAACATTTACTTTAATTATTTCTAAACATTTCTTGACATTCATGCTTTCAATCATTCTAAACATGACTTTTCTGCCCTTTTCATACAAATACCCATATCTCTTTGGCTCTTTTCTCTCTATGATAATTTTGTTTTCCAAATTTGCTTTCATCAGTTTCCACAATATTCCTCCCCGCCTAACACCGGTTTCTCTTTGTCGTTTTAGCCATTCTTAATTGAAATCATATAATCTTTCCCACACCCATATACGTAATTTCCGAAACACCACGCCTATTCAGTTTATTCTTGTAAACCATAAATGACTTTGGAACAGACTCTGCAATTTGATGCTAACATTTGTCTCGCATAACTCTACACATCCAGTCAAAATTATCTGTGCTATTTTTTTCGTTCTACAGTTTCATATTCATTTCACAAATTGGACATTTACACGACGTAAAAAATCAACATTTTCTCCATATGCCACCCAATAATTTTTGTTTTCTATCCTTCCACTCATAAAAGTGCTAAAAATCCAAAGCTAAAAAAATACAAATTAAAATTTTCTTTTATCCTGCAGAAAGCAGTGATGTTACGTAGATGGTTGGAAATATATGAAATTGTATGCGTGATCAGTGATCGAAGAATTCTTTTCTTAATTCCTAGCAGTTACGGTTATAAATTTTAAATTATTCATTCAATATTTTCAGTCGTTTGGTAAATCTTAATAATGCACACTTTTAGGTGTTAGCTGGCTGTGCACTTAAATGTGAATAATAGCACATGACACAGACAATTAAAATATAACTTAAATTTCCTTCAGATATGAAGCTATATATTTCAAATAATAACCACATAAACATTCTGAATTGGTTAAACATAACTAACTACTTTTAGAAAGAGTCGTAGCCAATATTACGTCACAAGAAGGTATGTCCAAGCCTTAGACAAGTAAACGTCTCCTCGATTTGTGCAGTGTCTTCTAGGGTTTGGCTGTCTCTTCATTCACCAAACTATAGCAAAATAACTTGTATATTATAATTGTAATGCTGCTAAAATTGACGGCTTCACATGTTGTTTAGATGTTTATATCCCATATGCTAATTATTTGATTATTTTGCAAGTGATATCATTTTCATTATTTGTATGTGTGTACTGCCACAGAAATTTATGTGATAGTATGTTTGCTTTTTAATGGTGTGCATTTTTTGTTAATCAACCAGTTAGTTTTAGTTCATTTAAATACCAATAAACTGAGAGAAAAGTATTTTAAAGTATTAATTTCTTTCATAAAATTTTGAAATCCTAGCTCTTTCATAATAAATAATCTTTATTTTGTAGCCCCAATCTGGACCTCTGTTGGATACCGAGAAGCTTTTAATCCGAGGAGAAGAAATAAAATTTATTAATAAATAAAACTTTTTTATGAGAATGTATTTTGTATTGTAAATAAACCATATATTGTTTTTGCACTCTTAAAAATTTTTTTGATCCCCTAAAATAGTGCTGTGATATATCTTATTTAAAAGGTATTAAAAATAAGGAAAAAAAATATTTATATTTTTTGGATACTATATCTGGTTTTGATTAAAATTTTGATTTTCCTTATGAATGTGTTTTCTGTATACCTGCTCAACTTTTTATGAGGATTTTCAAGGTTTTTAATAGCACTAGACAAAATTTGAACTTTTAAACACATATTATTTATGAGAAATTATTTTAAAGTGCTTTTCTAACGCTAAATACGTCTTTGTTTTGCTACCCGGTGATACACTACATCTGGAACATGTCTAACAAGTGCCTAACAACAATCAGCAATCCCCGATATCTTTTCTTCATCTCTGCAATATCCTGGTTAAAGCACTCACTGTGTTCATCACTAACCGCATCACATTTGTCTTGAAAAAAATTCTGGGTGGGAGTCTAGAAAATGTTTTTCAGACATGTTGCAATCTAGTTTCTTATATGATAACAACAGTTCCTCCACAAGTTCAGTGTAGTTTTCAGACCTCTTGGTACCTAGGAAGTTAGCAACTACTTGTTGAAAATTTATCCAAACATTCTCGTCACTTGTTAAGATATTTTCAAAACATTCATCCATGAAAGGATTTCAGATTTGTGGCCCAATAAAAATACCTTCTTTTATTTTTGTTCGCTTAGCCTATGAAACTTTTCTCAAAGATATTGAAAAGTCCAGCCATTTTTATCCATTGTTTTCGCAAAATTATTCATTAGCCTTGATTTTATATATATTGGTGGTAGCAATATTTTCATTGGGTCAATCAATGGCACATGCTGCATGTTCATTTTTCCTGGGTTCCAAAGACTGTCTAGTAGGCCATTTTTTCTTTTTAAAATGATCTGCCCTTTCTCGACTCTCCTATTCCCACAAAATAGAGCAGAATTTCGTGTATCATTTTTTGCAACCCTAGTAAAAGAGTTTCTACTTTTAAATCTGCATACACTTGCCATTTATAGTGTTCATATTGGATGCACTTAAGGAGATTCTTCAGATTTTCATACAGTTCCTTCACATGAACAGCATGCCCAAGAGAAATTGAGGGTAAATTTTTTCTATGTAGCAGAACAGCTTTTAAGCTTAATGTTGAGCCATCTATAAACAAAGTCAATTCTGGTTTATGATTCACATCGACAGTTCCGAATAAACCATTTTCATCCTTGCAAAAATTTAAGTCTATGTCAGCATCTAAGAATGATGTCAAATCTAAATGAGTTATCACTACACCATTTTCCAAAAGATCGCACTGCTTTAATCTTGACCCCTAACAGTTCTGCCATATGTTTTGTCAAATTTAGGTCTCTTGCTGGATCATTTAATTGGACTTAACTTATTATATTAGGCTGTCTACGTGAAACACTAGGTGCGTAATAAGGATCCAAAGACGCTGATGCCATGTTTATAAGTGTCCAGTTAAAAGTTAGTCCACAGATCTTCGAAACATGAACTAATAAACAAAAGTGACAATTATTTTCGTGCTCAGCAGATCAAAATCAATAGGTATTAGTTGTTTTTACTTGTGATACTTTTTTGCCTTTGATCAGTGTAATTGACAAGCAGTTCCTCATATTTTGGGTAGAATAATTTATTCCTGTTCTTTTATCTTTTTCAAAGACTTTCAGCTTTTAGAGAAGATCTCTGTTTCATGTCTTAAAGTTTGATATCAAACAAAAGTGGAAATTTGCCGTTTAATAACATTTAGGTGGTGATGAAATGCTTACATCTATTTAATGAATATCAGGATTTGATTTTTTAAGTTTTTGAAATAGTGAGAAGATAAGTTCTTGTAAATATCCTTAATAAAATTAAATTTACCTTTTTTTTTTTGTAACATTCTAAATATTTTGTGGATTTTATAACAGAATTGATTTATTGTTATGATTATTATTTGGCTATGAAAAATGAGGCGCTGTGAAAGTACTGTTATAGTATACTGTTTGACAGTTCTTAAGGAACAGCTGGATTTTTCCATGTTGTACAGTCTGTCAAAAAAATATTCAAACACCGGTACCCATCTTGAAAACACAAAAATCGCGAAAAACATAATGCCATTTTTACAACAGAAATTGAATGCTATTTTTTTACAATGCCATTTTTTTTTTGCAACAGAAACTGAATGAAATTTTTTGACAAGTTATTACAATAGACATTCTTCAAGAATGGGTACCTAAAATATTTGTGAAAAGCACCTAAATATATAATTATAAAAAGAAAACTCTTCATATCACATCTCCAAGCAACGGAAATTTAATTTAAAAAACATCATTGAAAAGATGTTTTTTATAATTTAAAACATTTTATAGAATTTTCAGTCTCCTTGCTTTATTACTTTGCAGTTTTAGCACAAGTCTTGGGCTTATTAATTTACTTTTAATTACTTTCATTAAAAATATATAATTGTAAACTTTCAATTATCCCAAACTATATAAGATCTATTATCCCAAATTATATAAAATCTCCAACTATATAATAATTAACTCTCCCTAACTCTATAATAATAAATTCTCTTGTTAACTATATAAGAGTGGAATATTATATATTAAAACTTTAAATATTTTTTCAATTCATGTCCAAATGAGAACATAGAAATTTCGTTTAAAAAGAACAAATTTTTATTTGACATATATATTTGCAAAAATATTTACACAAGAGAAGATGCGAAATTTAAAAATTCATTATATAAGTCTTCTGTTTGTGAAATTACAGAATATTCCAAAGATATGTCATATTGTTCCAACACAAAAGATGCAAAATTTGAAAATTCGTTATATAAATCTTCTGCTTGTGAAATTACAGGTTAGTCCAAAGATGTGTCGTATTGTTCCAACAGGATTTACTAAAATGTCCAAGTCTGTTTGAGTCTCTTGTTGTGGATACATTGGCTCCCTCGGTTCTGTTGGCTGTATGTCTCTATTCTCTAATGGCATGTCTGTCGGTTCTGTTGGCTGGATGTAGGAAGGCTGCATAAACATGTAGGTATTCTTAATCTCTGTTGGCTGCACAAACACGTAAGAAGGCATCGTTTGTTCATTATTCTCAATTGGCTGTATAAACACATAGGCTTCCCCGTTCTCTGTTGGATGCATAATCAAGTATGAAGTTGGAAGAGATGCCTTCTTCTCTGGTGGAATAGGCACTTTAAATTCCCCATCCTTCCTCTCTGGTGGGAGAGGCACTTTAAATTTTCCATCCTTCCTCTCTGGAGGAGGAGGCACTTTATATTCCCCATCCTTCTTCTCTGGTTCTTCCTTTTTCTCAGTTAAAAAGTCCAAAAACTCTTCTTCGGACTTATTAAACAGTTTAGCAGTTTTCGTCGTGGATGATGATTCTTCACTTTTCCGTTTCTTAGTCCATCTCACGATATCATCCAAGTAGGGATCATCCTTGGATAAATTAAATTGAGTGTAGCTCTTTGGGTTTTTTAATTTAATGTTGAGTTCTTTCAAATGCTTCACCAAAGTCGCCGGACAACAATTGACAGCAAACAAAGATTTTTGAGTGATGAGGATAGTATAAGTTATGCCAAATGGTACGAGGTACACTGTTGGGTTGCATGATATATTTTTTAAATTTCAGTTCATCTCCCGGTCTAAAAGTTCGCTCTGGGAAAGACAAAGCACTTTCATAATATACCAAGGGACTCTCAGTAGTTTGGTAAATGTGCACTTCTCCTTCCTACGTTCTCCTCACACCAAATGTGAATTAAATTTTCGTTAAGAAAACATGATCCCGTCGAAAACTTGTCCTTTCATCTGTATATTTTCGTTCATAGTTTGTATTCACAGGTAGAGAAAGTTTTCGATAAACTATACCACCGGTACGGGTTACATTCCTTTGGAATTTTGGAATCCACAAAAGTGCTTTCAATGTTCTGCATCATGAGATGGGATATGAAGACTCTCTTATAATACAATTTATCTTTATCCGTTGGTATATGCGGAATACCATCCAATTTTTCACAGCTTGAGAGGTTTAAAAACATATCCACAGATTCAGTCCATTTCGAAGGAAAAGCATCACATAACTCTTCTATGATCTTTCTCAATCTCCTTCTAAAATGCTTAGCTTTTATATTGTGAAACTTCCTTTCAGGGTAACATTTACGCTATCTTGTTATACATACATCGTGTTAGGAAGCGTCTTGTTAAAAAATGCATCCTCTACCGGTCTCTTTTTAAAACGAAAAATATTTTTTACCTATTTGTCTTCTTCTCTGTTATGATCTTTTCTTTCTCTATCCAACAAATATTTTTTAAGATACCGATAATATGCAATGGCTCCTTGAAAAGCACAATAATGGTTTAATCCTAAATGTTTCAGGCAAGGGGAGGGTGGTGTAGATAACGATAACCAGGCTTCGTCTAAAGGAGTTTCCATCAAAGTTAATTCCACTTGGACATCGCGATTGATTATTCTTTGTAAAATGTTTGCCTTCCAATATTCATGACAATAAATTTTACCGTAACCTGCCGCTAAAGAGACGAGAAACGATTCCAATTTATCATTAGAAAGATGACCCTCATTCCATGCGAATCCGTGCGTCAAGTCTGCCGAATGTAGAAAATTCGAAATGAGATGACGTCTCGTGGAAGGTGTTAAATCACTCCATGCCTTGGGTGGTTTAACAAATATAACGCCTCAGATATGATCATTCCTCAGATACGCCAACTCTTTAATAACAAACTCTTCTATCCTTTCATTATCGTTTTCAGAGTTTCGTTCGACCAAGTCAAAACCTATAGTGTTAAGAATGATAAAAGACTGCAAGGTGTAAAAATACAATCCATTTAGATGAAATTTATAACGGACTAGATCCAAAATATATTTTAAAAGAAAAAAGTATTTGTCTAAAAAATGATGTCTTAATTCTAGGACTTTCTAAAAATAGATTACTGGAAAATTTCCAAAAAGTAAAACATCATTTTTTAGACAAAAAGGTTTTTTTTTTTTTATGTGTGTTCTGACCTGTCTCTAAAGTTTAGAACTGAGAGAGTTGAAGGAACTACATAGGATTATATAAAAATGATGTATTTCATTATAAAGATTATCTTTTATTTACAACCAAAAAATGAAGACAAATTTTGATAAGAAGAAGTAGTTGAAGAAAATGGGTTTGGAGAGAAAGAGTACATCACCCGTTCTCACCAGAGAGTCTTTAAAATACAACATAGATTATTTTTTATATATTCTTTTATTTAAATTAAGGTTGGTAAGAAGAAGTAGTAAACAAAATCTAACAGGAAAAATGAAGGAGGAAAGTTTTTCCTGTCTTTAAAAGACAATATTCCGTTCTGTAGCATGGAAAGTGTGAAAGGTTCTGTTTGAGTACCAGAGCCTTTTATTTCCACATTCATTTCAGTGGCACTATCTTGTGTTTCAGTGGTTTGTACATTAATTTCAGTGGCACTGTCTTGTCTTTCAGCTGCTGGCTTCTTCAAAGCGGGTGTATTAAGTACCCCCAAATCATAAATTGTAAAAAAAAAAGTCTCCCATCACCGGGATACAATAAAGCAACTTCTTCCGCAGTAAGCATGCAGTAATCTTTTTCCCTTCTACATATAAGTCCTTGACTCTTTTAAATTGAGTCCTGTTGAAAAAGACGCTCAATATGTCCAAAGTCCGAGCAGTATCCACTTTCATCAGCTTCAGCAAATCGCTCGCTTGGAAATAACGTTCCCCATTTTGTACATAAGCACGAACCGTGAAATTTTCATTGTATCGAAAATGAAACAACATTTTGACGGCGCTTCTGTTCGGCTAGAATGACGGAACAGAAATATGAGTTGACTGAAGAACGGAGACTCTTTTATAATAAAATCATATCCGCTCAGATTAGATGTAATAAAAAATTTCCCGGATATCGTCAGGATTTTTAATTTTAGACTTTAAAGGATTAAAAATTTTCTTATGTATCTTATGATTCAACATCAGTAGGATCCATCATTTTGGCTCCTCCTTTCCCCTTCACTAATTTATCTTTTAATGATCGTAGGACAAACTTATGGTTAACAAAAAATAGACATGGTCTAAAATTTAACGAGGGAGGCATTGACTACAATCTCTTAAAACCTATATTAAAATCCGTAACAGAAAATTATAATTTAATATATGCAAAAGGTTATGAGAAATGTCAATTTTTCGCAGATATTTGCAAAAAAACCATTTTAGAGTTTTATATACTCGGTGTTATTCGTTTCGAATATGATGATAAGTGCGCTAAACATAACTTATTACCACGTTTTAAACGCTGCGCACTCAATAAAATTAAAAATTTTTAAAAATACATAGGGAAAGGAGATTTTCTAATTAAAAAGCAATATAATCCAAATTCGGGGGCCTACAAAAACTAGGACTTGTCAGAATGCTCGGATGACGACTCCTGGGACCTGTCTCTAGACAAATTTCAAGACAAAGAATATTGGGACGACGATTTGCTCCCCATCCCTTCAAACCTGTCTCTGACAAATCTCAAGACAAAGAATATTGGAATTCTGATACAGAGTATCAAGATAAAGCCAAAGATATGTCCACAGTCATAAAACGTTGGGACACATTGTAGAGACGTTAGGTATTTTTTTGAAGCAAGAGAGATTGAGAAAAATGAAAAACGTCTTCGCAGGGAATCGAACCACGGACCTCTCGGTTACGCGTCGAGCGTGCTGACCACTATACCACGAAGACATGCGAAGAAGGCGGGAGAAAAACCTTATAAGACATTGGAACTTATTTTTAGAGAAGCCATCTGTTACAAAATATTCTGTAATATATCTTACTGTAGAGTAAATGGAACCTTATCAGTATTGTAAAAAATGTAATGTAAATATTTAAAGTTTCTTAATAAAAAAATTGATTAAAAGAAAATGTGTTCTCATTTCTAAAACTGAATGAGATGGAGTAATTGATGGAAAACAAATTCTCACATAATGAAAATTCATAACTGTATTTAGGATAAATGAAGAAAAATCTTATATCATGAAAACAAATGGTCATAAATGTATTTGATAATAAAAAACAAATAATTCACACAATGGAAATAGTAAATGTACTAGGATAAGTGAAGATGTTTTCACTCAAAAACAAATAGTTATTGAGATACAATGGAAAATCATAAACGCATTAGGAAACTTTGAAAATTTCATAACATTATATTTTCCTAGTTATAAATGTATTCTCTCATATATAGATTATAAATATATTAGGAAACTTTGAATCTTTGAAAAGTTCTATCACAGAACACATTATATTTTCCTAGTTCTAAGAATGGAAAAAAGTAAGATATAATTTTTAGACGAAAAGTATTTTATATATATACTTTTTATATATACTTTTTGTCTAAAAAATGACGTTTTAATTCTAAGAAAATCTAAAAATAGAAAAAGTAAGACTTTTTTTTTTTTTTTTTCAGTATTTCCTGTAAGACCTAAAAGAGTTTCGACGTTTCCTCTTTCTCGGATAATTTCTTTTTTCTGAAGGTTCAGGATATTTAAAGTAATTTTGAGCGTGAGTGATATATAAATCATCCATCACTTACCCCGAAACTTCATCGATAGCAAAAGCTGTTTTTTCAATAAACTGCAAATAATAATAATAAATCGGTCCAGGGATCATGTAGACGGAATGAGGACTCATACGGTATTTGATTAAACTGTAATGTTCCTTAAAATCCAAATAAGGAAAATAGATTGCTATGGGAGCACTTGTCGTTTGAATAATATGGTATTTTTTAGGTAAAACACGAAAAATATTAAGACAGGTTCCAGCATCCATCCACCCAAATGATATTTTGCCATCGAAAACAGGCGTGTAGAATAATGAATACCGCATATACCCGCGTATAAGTCGAGATATTTTGGACAAAAAAAAAAGACTTCAAAGTGGAGGGTCGACTTATACGCGAGGCCATAAAAAATTAAAAGAATCGGAAGTTCAAAAATTTCTTTATATAATGCAGTTGTTTTCTTCCCGCACTCAAATTGGACGATTTATCAAATAAGTCACTTACTTGAAGTAATTTCATGACTTAAATTATGTGACGAACTAATCACAGAGTTTCATAGTTTAACTCGAATCGTTCTTTCGTGCTTGGCTGACGGCAGTAAGCTTCGTCCGTTGATCATTTTTAAAAGAAAAACTTTACCGAAAAACGTTGTGTTTCCATCAGGTGTGCTGGTTCGCGCCCATGAAAAGGGATGGATGGATGCTAACGGAACAGTCGATTGGCTTAAAAATGTGTGGGATAAAAGACTGCGTGCAGCTTTCAAAAAACCTTCTCTTTTAGTATACGATTCTTTTCGTGGACACTTTTCTGAAGAAGTGACAAAACACCTAAAACGACTGTGGCCGTGATTCCGGGAGAATTGATATCCGTCATTCAACCTCTAGATGTCTGCCTCAATAAGTCCTTCAAAGTAAATGTTAGAAAATATTGGGCAGAGTGGATTAGTTCCGGTCGACCAACATTTACAAAGGGAGGCAACATTAAAAAGCCCGATATTACATTAATTGCTCAGTGGGTTAAAGATGCTTGGAACGAAATATCCTCTGAAATTATTATAAAATCATTTAAAAAATGTTGTATTAGCAACGAACTAGACGGCACGGAAGATGATGCTGTTTTTGAAAGTGAAAATGACGACGAAGGCTCTAGTAGTGATTATAACAATACAGAGTTCGAGACTGAAAATATGTATGATGACGAGCCAATGACGACAGAAGAGTTCTATGAAATGTTTGGCGAATCTGACCATGAATTCGACGTTGAAGGATTTTGATTTTGTTTATTTACCAAGGTATTTTTTATCGTATATTTACTTTTTTTTTTCCTCAGATGATTTTGAATAAATGTAGTACTTAAAAAAAAAATATTTCGAAGTTTCTCGATCGATTTCGGAAGTGGGGGTCGACTTATACGCGGGTATATACGGTAATTCTGCAAGTACTGAGGTTGGCGAAACCATTCCTGTAACTGGGAAATTCGATTCCATTCACCCGCAGAATGAATTTCAGATACTGCAGGTATTTCAAACATTTTCCTCGAATTAATGACAATCCAGAGGGTTGTAAATATATCTCTCTCAGGTCCAAACTTGGGAACATTAAAAAAAAAAAAAAACTTTTTGTCTGAAAAATGGTCTTACTTTTCCATTTTTCCATAGGTTACATTGGAAAAGTAAGACATCATTTTTTAGACAACAAGTTTTTTTTTAATATGTATTCTAATCTGTCTCTAAAGTTTGGAGTTGAGAGACCTACATAGGTAATATCCCATACATCATTAACAATCTATCAATATTCTAAAATTTACAATATATAGAATAAATTGTCCTACATTGTTTCGTCGTATTCATCATCATAACTCTCATATTCCTCATTCAATTCTTCATAGATTCGAGTTACACAAACGATATAGTTACCTTGTACTGTGTGCTTCAGGGACCGCTACTTGAAGCCTGACTCCTTTAATAAATATGTGATTCGGTTAAAATGGAAGGCAGGATAAAACAATAGAGATCTTTAAATCAAAATATCTTTGATGATATTCTTGTAATACTGGAAATCCTCTAAGTCGAGGAGGCTCAGAAAGAATTATCATGTCTTATAAATGTTTGTTAAACTGAATTTGGCTGAAAAAATTTTATCTCAGTTAAAAAATTTTTTTGTCTGAAAAATGATGTCTTACTTTTTCATTTTCCCATACGTTAACATTGGAAAAGTAAGACATTTTTTAGACAATTTTTTTTTCTTATGTTTACTCTAATCTGTCTCAAAGAAATTTTCAGCTACCAATTTTACAAATCTCGGTTCAACTAATACTTTGATAATCCTAAAGGAACGATATTTAATTTTACGTGTTCCACCATGAGACGACCATCCTGTTGACCCCCCCCCCCAAAACTTATTCCTAGTAAGCATGTCCTCGTCAGAAAACCAAGCTTCACGAAAAGCTTAAAATGTTTTATTTTATAAGATCACGAAAAATTTTTAATTTTGTTTCATATGGGATCCTCGTCAGAAAACCGAGCTTCACGAAAAGCTTAAAATTTAGTTTCCCACTTCCTGAAAAGCTTAAAATATTTCTCATGGCTTTTAAATTGACAAATGATGATTTGAGAACCACTTGTAGAGTCTAGGTTATTTTGAAGATGTGAAATATACATGTAAATTCGAACGGGGTTCTATAGAGTCCTTCGACTCTCTCAGTTCCAAAATTTACAGACAGATTAAAAAAAACCTTTTTGTCTACAAAAATGATGTCTTACTTTTTCCTTTTTCCATAGGTTAACACTGGAAATTTTTAATAATTTAACACATTTTTAATGTCACATAAGACATCACTTTTTAGACAAATAGTTTTTTTTTTGAATATTTATTCTTATCTATCTCTAAAGTTTAGAGTTGAGAGAATTGAAGGAACTACATAGGAGAACCCCATTCGAATATACGTTTATATTTCTAATCTCCAAACCAACCTAATGAGTTTTTCTCAAATCATTATTTAGCAATATAAAATGGGAGCGTTCCTCCTTTATGGATTTAAATTTAAACCTAATGACTTGGCTCTCAAATCATCGTTTGGCAATTTAAAAGGAAGAGTGGAATGAATTTGAATTTAAATGAATGAACTCTACAAGTGGTTATTAAATTAAAATGTTTCGATCCATTGTGGTCATGTAAAATAAAATATCGTTCCTTTAGGATTATCAAAGTACCATGACTTGTAAAATTGATAGCACAAAATTTTTTGAGACTTTAAAAAAAAATAAAAAAACCTTTTAATTTTGTTTCGAAATGATGTCTTACTTTTTCATTTTTCCATAGGTTAACATTGAAAAAGTAAGACATCATTTTTTAGACAAAAAGTTTTTTTTAATATGTATTCTTTTGGTTTTTCAAATAATGACTGTATCGAGCTACTTTTTGTAAAGCACAGTGATAAAATCCATTGGTATGTTGGGACATAAAACCCGTTCATCATATTTTTCAGTTTCATTTTTAGATCCCATGATATTATACACGGTTCTTCTTATCCATTTTTCCAAAAAGCTTCGTTTGGATTCACCTCGACAATAAATTGGAAATTTGTGAATAGTCACCATATGTAGAATATACGGTAAATGGTAAAAAGGTATTTCTCCTTCGTACCACAACAAACCGTGATAATAATCACTGGGCCATATAGCCATTTCCTTTTCTTGGTCTGTCATACAGTGCCAAGGAAAGGGTGGTTTTAAAAAAAAATACTCCACGACAAGTTCTTTCTAAGGTGGTATAGGCTAGTTCTTCAACGATAAAATGCATATCAGAGTTGCAGAATCCTTCGAAATCTAGTACAAGTCATTTTTCTTTTACTTTCAACGGAAACTGTTAGCTTAATAGATGGTTTAATAGGAGCCGATAAATCCAGTATTATAAAGCGTTTAAGAAACAAATATAATTGTTTCGGGGAACCCATTCAAAAATATACACTTTTAACTTTTTTCTATAAAGAACCACAAAAATATCAAACGACGTTTCAGTTTCAGGTCTTGTTGAGTCAGCTTGATCAGAAAGAAAACTTTAAGAATGAGCCGGGTCCTTTCATTGTGGAACGATGCGCCTGGACATCTAGACACGTATTTAGTGAATTAATATTAACTGATTTTGATGGAATTCGTTACGGAGTGCTTTCTGGGCAACGTAAGCGGCTTCATTTGACGTGAGCACAATCTGGTAAGATGGACTCCACTCTTTGCCATAATTGTCCAGTTCTCCTAGCCGAAGAAAGTTGTCTTGATTGGGGAAAAGGACTTAAAGAATACTTGACGTATGACTGCTGTTCGTAGGCAAGAGGTTGAAGATATCTCTGGCATTCCAGTATAGGAATCCGAGATCCACATGCTCATGCACATAAAGGATAGAATTATATTCCAGTTTGAGCAGCATGGCTTCTTGTAAGAAAGAGCTCGCTGGCAATCCGTTTATATACTCCTCAGAAAGAGGGAGAAGAGGGCCATGACGTGGTCCTTTGAGAAGGTAAATAGGAGAACAATATTGATCATCACGTGGTCTTTTCAGAAGGGTGAAGAATTAATTTTATAATGTCTAAAGTCATTATAAAATTAACAAAAACATTTTTTTAATAGTTCTGATATTTTCTCTGAGAAAAAAGTTTTGTTAGCCAATTTTGACTTTACCATTTTGTTTACTATTTTCTTTACTTGTTAAGTACCTCTATAAAAAATAAGAGAAGGTCAGTAGGAGAGCAAGATCCATGAAGGTTATCACGTGAGAGGGTCAAATAGGGGATCAAGATTGACCAATTCCAAATGGTCACGTCCCCCATCACGTGGTTACCTCGCATATGTAGAGGCGAACGGAAAACATTTCTTCATACTCTTTTCAGAGAGAGAGAGAGCATCATGATAATTCGTATTTTGTACAACTAGCTTATATCAGTTCGATGTTATGTCAATGAAGAACGGCTCTTCTGGAATGCAACAGACATTTTACCTCTCATTCCCACTTCCAGGTAAAAAAGTGAATATTTTATCGGTGTTTTTCGAAGAGGACCATTGCTTTCGGAGAGTGAAAGATCTTCAAAATTTTGAGCGAGGAAGAGGGCAAGAGGGTTTTGCCCTCTCCAGCGAAGAAATGCTTCATCTGGCGGATAAGAATCGCAAAAACAACTAGCTCCTTGCCTGGGTCTATAGTATTCTTACTCAGCCACTTGTCCCCGTTGTGTGAAATCAACCTGTGTACCGGTTTCTATATCCCGGTGAAAGATTCCCTTTCGTGACTCTGTATAATCTGGGAGTTTTTTATATACCTCCTCATCCCAGCATGAAAAGTACAAACGGTATGCGAAGAAAATGTATCAAACCGACTCACCTGAAGAAAGGGTCGTGGAAACTCAAACGGATCCATTACTTTTGAACTTGCATGGAATGTTCAACTTAAAAAAAATTTTGTTCCTCCTCCAAATTTTTGGATTAACCTCTTTCTTCCCTCCTTCTTCTTAACAGGGTGGGGTACAGTTCGGAGGAGGCAAAAGAAATAGGTCTAGAAGGAAACGGGTGCATAGGGAAAAAAGATAATCTTTTTTCCAAATGCACTCTGTTCCTTCTAGACGCATTTTTTTATTACTTCTTCAAACCAATCTTGGAGGTATGAAAATATATCCAAAATTTTTTTTTTGTTCTTGAATCGGACAGAAAGTCAATCTTAGATAAAAATTATTTCCTCTCCCATCTATACGGAATTTTTTCGAAAACCCATCAGGGATCCCTTTCTATCTATCTATAGAGGAGATCATCGTGGATTATAATAGTCAACCTGTAAAGTTTTAGTTAAACTAACAAAGTTTTATTTTAATTTATTCTATTCTATCTGCTCTCATTTTCAACTTCCCGTTAGAAGAAGCGCGCGTTTTCAGCTTATGCTAATTTGAAGTAGAGCCAAGTTATATTTAAACCAGAGGTAGAAACCTCTCAGTGTGAGAGAGCTTTTAGTCTCAGATCACAGTCATTCTATTCGACGTTCGCCTGACCAGCTAGCAGTTAAATTCTAAGCCATAGTGCTTGCTACGTGATTGCTTATTGAAATAGATCCAAGTGCGCTAGTATTAGTAATTCTTGCTACGCACCATTTAGTTAGAGGCCAACTCCGCGTATAGCTCTGTGAGCAAAAAGTAATTTAATTTCTATTTAGCTTTAGTTTTAAATTTATCTGATTGTTCATTTTAGACCAAAGTGTGGTCTTTATTTTCTGTATCCCTCCCGAGTTGGGAAGTGGTTGTACATAATAGTGATTTTATAAAAGAGGATTTTAAATCCCTTTCAAGTGCAGTTATTCTCCAACTTAATCACAGTATTCTACCACAGAACATAGCTGCATTCAGCTCTCTGCTCCAGCTCAGGATTTAAGGAGTTCACGAAGATGTTTGAAAAGAATATGCACAGAACACTCAGTTCTGAGACTGGCGCCTGAAGAAAAATAAGAGGATGAAAGACAAGAAGACGAACCTGAGATACCTGCAGTACCTGTGCAGAATCCTGAGATAGCACCTCCTGGCCTAGAAGGATTTGGCTACATTGTACAAACCATGCGGGCAGCTATGAAGCCAGCGGCAAGTTTTGACGGCAAGACAGCCGTAATTAATTTCCTGGAAAAGCTAGACTCCCATTTCATGCTATATCCAGTTCACGAATTTCAGAAAGTCGCTCTTGCTACCAGCGCTTTGAAGGGCCGAGCGCTAAATTGGTTCAAGTGTATTGGAAAGAATCTTTTGGGGGAAACGGGAAGCCTCACATACGCATACGAAAATTTCAAAAATTCTTTGGTGAAAGCATTTCCTATAGTACGAGATCGAGCTAGACTGGAGGCGGAACATTTTAGGCGCTATCAGGAAAAGATAGAAGATTTGTCAAATTTTATTTTGAGAAAAATTCAAGTTTTCAAGCTTTTGTATGGAAGTCGCCCGGATCCTGAAATTATTCAAATTATGCTTCCTAGGCTACTGCCCCAAGTTTAAGATTTCATCGAGCTAAGAAACCCAACGACGTTAGATAGGCTATTTGAGCTCGCCGTACAATTTGAAAGCCGAAGAACAGCAGACAACGAATGACGTCGCCAATTTGAGCGAAGAAGTCAGTGGAGTTCGCCAAGACCCCAACAGAAGCAAAACCAGAGTTACGGGAATAAGGCGAAGCAATGGCCGAAGAAAGAGGTATCTTCTAAATCGAGCGGCGAACGAAGAGAACTCAATCGAAAAACAAGCAAAGATGCCGAGGGCAACGAGAATTAGAAGAATTTAAACTAAGATGGATTTCTTCGAGGAAGGTGAAGAAGTCCGAAGCAGTGCAAAACCCTTCCACAATTAATTTAAACACCGTGGTCGTGAAAAATTTGAGTTTACCGAAGATTAAGGCTCTAATTAACAACATACCGGCCACGGCTCTGTTAGATACAGGAGCCCAAAGCAGCTTTATCTCAGAAAGATTTTTCAAGAAGCACTTTCGCCGTTACAGAATTTTTAGTGGAAGAGACGCGGATGTCATAGCGGCCCAAGGAGAGAAGTGTAGCTGCTTAGGGAAAGTACTGTTGTTCGTGCGTATCAACGACGAGCAGGTAAAAATTTTATTTTATATTGTGCCAAACCTGCAAGCATGTATTATTCTTGGTGTGGATTTGTTTAGATTGGCAGAAGCGAAGTTAGACTTTAAAGGGGGAGAATTAACGCTGAATATGAAACCAATAGCAATCAAGAACGATAAGGCCCCGCAGCTGGACTTGCAGCACTTACCGGCAGAAGAACAAGAAAAACTCCAGTGCCTGTTAAGTGACTTTTTAAATTTATTTAGCGATGTACCGGGTTTCATACAGGTCGTAAATCATACTATTGAAACGGGGGATGCTCAGCCAGCTAGGCAAAAGCTCTACAGGTACGACAAAGTGAAAGAAGAAATAATTGAATATCATATCAAAGACAGGTTAAAAAATAAAAAAATCACACCGATTTCTTGCAGTTATGCTAGTCCAGTAGTTTTGTGCAAGAAAAATAATGATTATCCGATTACGTACCCGAAGCGGGGGCGTTTTGCTATAGATTATCGCAAGTTAAATTCCGTCACAAATTATCCCGTATATCCTCTGCAGATAATCGAAGAGATAATTCGAAATATTTCCTCTACAAAGTATATGACCACATTAGATTTTACTAGTGGCTGTTTTCAGATTTGGGTAAAACCCGAAGACGTCCCAAAAACCGCCTTCATAACTAAGTCTGGCACGTACGCATTTCTTAGAATGCCTTTTGGTTTATCCGGCGCGCCGGCAACTTTCCAAAGATGTATGGACATCGTCCTAAGACCGCTCCTTGGTAAAAGTACGTTCATATATTTAGACGATATTATAATTACGAGTAGTAATCTAGAACAACACTTACAAGATTTAAGAAAAGTGTTTTCATTGTTAAATGAAGCTGGTTTGAAGATAAATGAGTCCAAATGTAAATTTTCCGCAAAAGAATTACGTTATTTAGGGTTTAAAATTTCTCAAAATGGAATCGAAACGGATCAGTCAAAGATAATAGCTATTAAAAATTATCCTGTTCCTAAAACAGCGAAGAAGTTATCGTCGTTTCTTGGTATGTGTTCGTACTATCGGTCCTTCATTAAAGACTTTGTCAAAATAGCTAAGCAGCTGCTAAAATTGAAAAGGAAAAACGCTAGGTTTTCGTGGTCAGCAGAAGCCAAATTGGCATTTCAAACACCGAAAGACGCATTGACTCAAGCTCCCGTCTTAAAATTTCCGGAGGGGGATAAAGGATTAGAAATTTCAGCGAACGCTTCAGATTATGACTCTTCAGATTTTGAGCAGTGCTTTCACAAAATGGGCAACCCGTGGCCTTTTTCAGACCGACCACGCGTCAGTATTAGTAAATCTTGCTACGCACCATTTAGTTTAGAGGCCAACCTCACGTTATAGCTCTGCCAGCAACAACTACTTAATTTCTATTTAGCTTTAATTTAAATTTATTTGATTGTTCATTTTAGACCAAAGTGTGGTCTCTACTTTCTGTATCCCTCCCGAGTTGGGAAGTGGTTGTACATAATTGTGATTTAATAAAAGAGGATTTTAAATCCCTTTCAAGTGCAGTTATTCTCCAACTTAATCACAGTATTCTACCACAGAACATAATTGCATTCAGCTCTCTGTTCCAGATCAGGATTTAAGGAGTTTAAGATTTAAGATTTAAGAATTTTGTGTAAATGAAAGCTGCTTGAGGGCCAAAATAATTTCAATAAAGAGCATTGGTAACGAAAATGGAAATTGTATGAAAGACATTACTAATTATTTTTCCTTCCAGATTAATTGGAAGGACAAGACTGACGACTGACTGAAAGTAAAGATGAAGCAGATGTATGTTAAATTCTAAAATTTATGAATGTAAAATTCTTAGTTTGAGTATAACTTTAGAAATTGTTGTAAAGTTGGCCTTAAACAAGAAAAGTTTTAATGATGAATTCAAGAAAGCACTATTGCTAGAAGTTTAAACTTTGATGTAAAAGAATTTTGTAGAATTTACACTCTTAAGCAAGGTCGTTTTGAGACCATATTCTTCGAGTAATTAAATTCTAGTACGGAAAGATTTAAGGTTTATCCTATGTTTATTAACAGTTATTTTAAGGTATGATTCTTTCCTATTTATTCTAATTTCAGCTTACAATTTCCTATCAGAATGTAATTTCAGAAACGCAGTTAATGCAAATGAGTAAAGAGTAGTATTTAAGTCGATGTTTCACTGACTTCGAGAGAGAGCCTGGGTTCCTGACTAGCGGACATTTGCCTTTTGGCTACGTCTCTCTTAGCTATTGCTGCGTTCAGCCATACTTTAGATCTTTGTTTGGCTTTGCCGACTTAATTGAGATTTAGGGGCCAACTACTTAGAATCTCGGTAGCTTCGGCTATATCTTTCAGTTAGATTTAGTTAAGATTATTTAAGTTTAATTTCCTATTCATTTAAGTTCAAGCCCAAGTGGAGGCTTTGCTGTACGTTCCGAGTTTGGAACTGATTGTATTATATTTATTCTGAGAAATAAAGGGTAGTTAACCCTTCTTTAATCTTACGTATCTGTTACAACACTTAAGCGATTATTGGCTTATTAGTGTTTGTGGGGTTCTTAGGATTTCACACTGAATTAAATAAGTAAAATCCGACAGGGTATCCAGCAAAAATAAAAAAACAATTCTCTAGAACTTGCAGGGAAGATTCGAAAATGAAGTTCTATCATTTGCAACTGTTAAACTGCAGGTCGCCAATTACGATACTGAGAGCAAATATTGAAACTATGCTCCAGTTAGTTTGTCTATGAATGAGACCGGCGCACGTTAAGAAGCCAGCATGAACCTCAAATTTCCGAGGGAAAAAAAAGACTTGCGTGGGAAAAATTTAACAATCTGGAATCTATAAGAGGGCTATTTATGGGTCCAACTTCCTTTGGCAAGGATACACAAATGTTTTCACCTCCGTTCTGCAGACATATACTATTTTAAAGGTATTGTAAGGTATTTTTCATTCTTTAAGTATAACATTTTTGCAAAAATCTATATTTTTGTAGTTCAATAGCTTAGACAAATCCATAATCAAAATTCCCTGTTGTTATATTACCATCAATGATAAAAGAAATAATTTTTGCATAAATGTCACTAAACTATACAAATTGCTATTATCCGTCCTACAATGAATGCTTATTTTATGCAGAAGTGTCCTGTTTTTTTTTTTTTTTTTTTTTTTTTTTTTTTTTTTTTTTGTATGGAACTGTCGTGTGTCGAAATACTATCAAAGCGCTGTCAAGGAAGCTTCTGAATGTAAAGAACAAAAAAGAAAAAAAAAAAAACACCCCATCAGGAGACTGAAGCCTTGGAGCAGTGCTTCACTCTTAGGGCAGGTTGACCTTCCTTTCTTACCTCCATGAGGGACGTTGGTTAAAGCAATTGATTAAAAATTATGATCTTGTGAATGACACGGCTTTACTGTTTTAAAAAGCATTATTCTGAAATAGAAGTTATTGCTTACAAAATAGAAATGGGCAAGCAGTTATTTTTAAGAAATCAAGCAACTTTTGATGAGAAATTTTCAATATAAATATATGTGTAATACAAACGAAATGTTATTTTTTTAATTAGAATTTGAAGATTCTAAATTACATAAAACAATAATATTAGATAAAGCTTCATCTTGACACCCTCTCACCGAAGTTAATTTTTTTATCTTAAAAACTTATAAAAAATATATAAAATAGTTCATAAATTAAAAAAAGAAAAGAATAAATATTTTATAAGTTACCAGTCAAAAAATTTCACATACGCTGTTTGCTTTTTAATCAAATTTGTTGGTGTTAAAAAGACTTATAAAATATATATTTCTAAGAAATTATCTAATTCTAACAAAAACACATTGTACAATATACAAAAAGAAAACTTTATTAAATAAGTTTAATCATGTCAGCGCTTACCACATTCTCCAAATCATAACAAACCCTGTTTTTTCTTTTTTTTTAGATGCCAGATCATTTTTAACTTATTAAAAAAGTTGCCAAAGTATTATAACTTAAAATTATACTTAAATAAATAAATACTATCAATTCCCCCCTTACTTGTGCTTAAAGATATAATTTTAACTAGTCAGTCATGTCCATACTTTAATAGTTCATCTTTCTGTTTCACCCTAGGTAAGTATTTTGTTAAAATGTCTGCTTCTGGATTTTGTGAACATACAAACTTAGGAATGATTTGATTCATTTCGTATTTCATCTTTTACAAAGATATTTTCGGTTAATGTGCCTAGAACTTTGTTTTGGTTTCTTTATCCAATCTATTAATGCTTGACAGTTTGTTTTAATTTCTGTTGACTTGTCGATCAGGTCATCTTGTCCCAATTCTTCAAGTAGAAAGATGTACACACGCACATTAATTTAACATTAATTTCACATGCATATTCACAGAATGCCAAAAGTTCAGCTTCCATGGTAGATAGAGCAACTATTCTTTGTTGCACTTCCAATTTATGAAATTTTTACCTAATTTAATGAAATAACCTCCAAATGATTTTCCCTCTTTAGTTGTACACCAACTTGCATCTGAAGTAGCATTTAATTTCCCACTGTGTGAAGTACATATTAAACATGCATTTTGTGTTCCTTTAAGATATCTAAATACCCTCTTCACAGCTTTTCAGCGTTTCTCTGTAATGCCAATGAGCTTATCATTTTGGGAAGCCTTAACCCAAGCTTGACATCTGAAAAGAAAAGAATGAAGAAAAGTATAATACATGGATTACATATAAACATACAATAATTAAAAATTATTGATAAACATTACTAACTTTTCAAAATTACATAGAAATTTTTATAGAATTGTAGTTTATTTCAAACCTTTTGATTGCTAAATCCTTTTGAATTATCCATAACATAAGGTTCTTATGTTAATTAACCACTTATTTTTATGATTTGAATTTTTACTGTTAATTCTACTTTTTTCGTTCCTCACCAGAAAGCAAATAAGTTACAGTATTTAAGTAGATAGGTTTGAGTCTAAAAGTGTGTGTGAGGGAGGATGTGCTTTTACAGCAGGCTGTTATGTGCTCATCATAGTATTGCATTCTAAAACCCGGCTTGCCATTCTGGTTGTCGTTTGTCCAAGTTAGTGTAGAAATCATGAGCCAGTATTTTCAAATTGAATATTTGAGTTTATATTACAATTGTTTAGTTGTTCAAAACAAGTGTTGGCATATTTTCTGAGCAAGAAGAAAGGACTTTTATGTTCTGAATAGTTAAAATAAAAATGTTATTTAAACTTTTGAAGCCATCTGACCGTACATTCATATCAGACAAAATGAATAGTCGCTTCAAGTCTACTGATAAGCTAGTTTTGCATGAGACCTAAGAGTTTACATTACAACGTAAAAATTTTACTACATAAATTTTAAATAAAATAAACATTACTAAAATGCCCTAAATGTTGCTGATAAAGTGCTTACTGTAAATCCCATAATTGTTTCTCCAGTGTTAACCAATAGATTTTTATGAACACACAATATTTTATGAACCATACCATGCACAATAAAATTATTCTCACTTTTAAATATAAAATAATCACATTTCGAATCTCCTTACAAATAACAAAAGTGAAAAATAATTTAGTACTAACCTTTGTTCATCTCGAGGAAACATGTAGAAATGTATTCCATCAGATTTCGACCAAATCTTACTCTTGCAATCCTTAAATCGGCAGTATCGATACGCCATTAGAGATAATTTTAAAAAAATTGGTTCTGAAAAGAGCCTTTTGTAAATAAAAAGTACAAAATTAATAAGTTATAAATAACACAACTAAAGCACGTTAGAAGCTAACAAGATTTGGGTAGAATCAAACAAACCTGTAGAAGATGTCGAATAGAAAACAACCAATGACTGAAAAGAAAAGAAGCATGCGCAGTTTTACTGATTGTGTTTCCATATCGCCGCCGCTATGAGCGCTGCGGTCGTTTCAAAGCGCAAGTTCTCCCATTGAAGTGTCGACGCTTTACTTACATACAGCTTTGTTCTATCCCACCAGCCGACCCACCATGGTGCTGTTGGTGGATTTAACTTCCACTGAATTTTCATTGTTGAAGAACTTCTGATAATTTGATTCCAGTCAACAGATCGCAGTAGATTCCTTGCTCCTACAAAATTTGTGTCGTTATCGCTGTATAGTACTCTAGGCCGTCCTCTTTGTGCTATGAGTCTTTGAAATCCGAGGAAAAATCCATTAGTCTGTAAGGTTTATATTTATTTTAACTAACATTTATTTTAAGAAATCTTTCCTGTTTAGCCTTCATTTTCCCTCAGAAATGCCCTTGCCAGAGTATGTAAATTGTAGTAGCACGCGCATTTTATTCAAATTTGGCGGAAGCTAGTTGAATTAAAATAGGAAAGGAAACCAGAGTGTGAGAGTCTTGCTTTGAAGTTACGCTAGTGAGGTTGCTGGGTAGAATTTAGATCGGTGCGTGTCGGCTTGTGTGCCTAGTTTTGCAGAAGTGCCGCTTTCAACTGTTTAATCAGTAATCTTGCTGAATCTCAGCGGTAATTAAAAACACGGTTAATTTAGGATCTCAGAGCTTCGTCGGTAATGTTTTGATATTTGTTCATCTAGTCATTACTTTCAGTTTTACCTTTTATTTCAGTTAAACCGCCGGGTTGGCGCAGTTTATGAGCATCAAGTAGACGCATTTGTCATTTGAAAGATAAAATAAAAAGGGTTTTAACCCCTTCTTACGTTTCTGTGTAAATTCACACATAGTAGCAGTCGCTACCTCAGTTTCTGACAAGTTGGGGCACCGAGATCTTACTAGCGGATAAGCTTTAGATTAATTCTAAATGAACCGCACGGTAAACTCCGCAGATAAAAAGCAAGATCCAAGCCTTTCTATTTTCTTTTAAATAAAGTTGTCCTGCTAGATCGACACCTATCACCTCAAATGCATAGGCATCTCTAACTCGATCTTCTGGGAAAGGACAAGGCACTGTATGAAGAGCTTTTGCCATGTGTCTCTTGCATCGAACGCACTTCGGTATGACTCTTTATATTGTTTTTCTTCCTTTAATTATCGAAAATTTTTGACGAATACTGGTCAAAAGAATTTCAGTACCAGCATGCAAAAGTTGTAAATGGTTGTCTTGTATCATTTTTTCCACTAATTCGTGCTTGCATAGAAGTACAATGGGGAACTGGAAGTTCTCTTCGTCATGTCTTGTCAAAATCTGCGTTTTCGATCTTACAATTCCTTCTTCATCACTAAAAGTAAAATGTCCCTTCAACTGTTCTTCTTTAGAGAATGCTTTTTGTTGAACTATCTTTAATAATCTTATCTCAGCAATGTCGAGTTCTTCAACCCAGGTTTCTGTCAAAATTTCTTTCTCCATTTCTACAACTATTTATGAATCTCAGAATCCAAGAAATCATTCTCACAATTTTAAACTAACTAGAAAATTAATTCATATAACATTTTTCAGCGGTGATATTAGCCAAAGTCGAAATAATGTTCTTTCGCTCTTTTTTCATAATTTCTTCTTTGTTAGTAATCATTTCACTAGCTGGCCAATCTTCTTGGTTCTTCATGAGCCATTCTGGCCCTTGCCACCTCCAAGATTTCACAAAACTCTTAATCGAACACCCTCGAGACGGTATATCTGCAGTATTCGAATTTCCTGGAATATGACGCCATTCAGATTTCGAAGATAAGTTTCGTATTTCTTTTAGTCTATTTGCGACAAATGGCGCCAAAATGGTCATCTCTTTGGATCCAAGAAAGAGTAGTGCTCCAATCCGTCCAATAGTTCCTAGGAACGTTGTGTAATTTGAGTGCTTGAAAGCAAGAGCTGGGAGTTTGACTCCTATACAGCAGGCTAGCAATTCTAGACGATTCATGGTCATTTTCCTTAATGGACACACTCTACTTTTAGCTAGAAGAAAATGTATTGATATATTTTCACACATTTCTTCTCTTAAATAAATCACACATCCATATGCTTGTTTACTTGTGTCACAGAACGTATGAAGACTAAGATTTTCATTTTCATTTATATCTAAAGCCCTTGGAATTCTAATACAGGAAAAAAGTGACAAATTATCAATCCACGAATAGAACTCTTTTCCTAATCTTCGGGTATATTTGTAACCAAACCAATTTTTAACAACCAGGTCTTTTGATTAAGTAGTTTAGGTGTTAGCGTTATAGGACAAAGGAATCCCATGGGACCGAAAAATGCGGTGTACCGCAGACAATATGTTTCGTCTAGTAAGATTTGCTGATCTGTCTGTAGCAGTCTTCACATCACAGAAAAGGCTGTCTTCCTTATCCCACAAAATTCCCAACACTGGAGTAGGTTCTATACTGTCTTCAGATTTCAAAAGAGGAGTGTGCTACCCACCCTCTCAGCTCGAATGACGCAGAATCTAATATTTGTTTTGATTCCTCGATGAATCGACTGTGCGTCTCCTCATCAGGACCAGATGTCATGCAATTGTCTACATAGAATAATTCTTTTAAATTTTCTGCTGTTTCAGGATATTCAGACGAATTCAGATCAATGTGATGGCTTAATATAGCAACCAATAAATACGGACTGCAATTCAATCCAAAAACAACGCGTTTATGTCTAAAAACCTAAAAAAAGTTCTTTCTTGTCAAAGTCTTTCCACCTTAAGTAAGAAATCTCGATCATTGTTATTCACCGACATTTGTAAAAACACCTTTCTTATGTCTGTAATAACTCCTATGCTATGCTTGTGGAATCTTAAAATTATAGGAATAATTTTTTCCAACAAATTTGGACCCTTTTCTAGACAATCATTAAGAGAACTAGAATTTTTTGTGTTTACAGGAAGCATCAAATACCAGTCGCAGTTTTGTAATCGAAGTTTCTCTCAACACTCCTTTATGCGGTAAATAGTGACACTGATTATTCATTTCATGTTCAGGAACTTCTTCTATAACTCCGTCATTTAACCAATCTGTGAAAACATTTTCGTAATCTTCGAATATTCCCTTTTGTATCAACCGATGTGTCGTACTGTTTAAACGCTGTTTAGCGATATCGAAATTTTGACTTAAACGTCCTTTTCTATTACCCAAGACACCTGAACCTCATATCTTCCCTCTTTAAATCGAACTCTTCAGGATTTGCGAGATAGTACATATATTATGAGAGGAATTGTAGCTTTATTGGCTGGTGACTTCCTACAAACTCTGCCAGTAATCCAGAGAGGTATAGCTACAGATGAAATAAAATCCTGTCTCAAATCATCAAGTTTATGGACGAAAGTTGAAAAATTCATTCTTAAAACAAATATGAGAGTGCATCTTCATAATGATGTAGATTTAGGGAATTACGCAGAGACGCTATTGAAAATTGGTGATGGATGTTTGGAAACAGACGCTGAAGATTGTATTTTACTTTCAGAGGAATTTTGTAATTTGGTAGAAAACGATGTGGAGCTTATTGCTAAAGTTTACCCCCTATTGCGAGAAAATTTAAATAGTGATCACTGGTTATGTGCAAGAGCAATTCTAACGCCGACAAATGAAATCGTAAACAAAATCAACATTCACATTTTGAAAGAGGTGCAGGGAGAAATAAAAGAGTATTTGTCAATAGATACAATCATGGATACAGAACAAAGCACTTCATATCCTGCTGAGTTTTGAAATTCATTAGAGCTAACAGGTGTACCCTCACATAAACTCCAATTGAAACTAAATGTACCGGTTATGCTTATGCGAAATATAGATGCACCTCGACTGTGTAATGGAACGAGACTTCGGATCACACAATTAGGGCAGAATATAATCGGTGCCGCTATTTTAACAGGTGTACGAAAAGGGGAAAGTGTTATCATACCTCGAATCCCAATAATCCCCATTGGCCTACCATTTCACTTTGAAAGACTGCAGTTTCCAATCCAACTTAGTTTTGCTGTTATTCTTGGCAAAGCTAAAGGGCAAACATTACAGGTAGCAGGGGTGCATTTGGAAAAGTGATGCTTTTCCCATGGTCAACTATATGTTGAATGTTCGCGTGTATCCAAAGCCAGGAATTTATATGTATTAGGACCAAATGGAAAAACATGTAATATAGTACACAGAAGCATCCTAATAATACTCTTATTCGTGCTCTTCTGAAAAAGAATTAATGTTTTTAACGTTTTGTTAATACTTTAAACATTTTGAAATCTTGGTAATGAAAATTACTTATTTTTGTAGTGAGATACCTTAAAAAAACCATGTTTTTCGGTTTTTTAAATTATATTTTATTTTAGAATATTTAGCTAAACAAACAAAAAAAAACATAAGATTGCAATGTTTGATATACCCAAATCGGATTTTAAGAATTATGCAGAATAGCGTCTTAGCTACATCAATATGGATTTCTCATCTCAATGAAGAAGGTCAGTATTTACTGAAACGTTACGCGGAGTGTATTTTTTACTTAAAATATAAGTAATAGTAACTAAAATTTTATCCTGATTATCCTGGTCAGGCAATAAGAAAAAAAATCCAATTATTTTGTTTTCTTTTCAATAGTCTTTGAAACTTATTTAAGGACATCAACGCGAGCGAAACTGCAGGTAAAAGCTAATAGCTAAATAATTACAAAATACATAACAATATCATAGATCTATAAAAGCTAGTAAGCCTGAAAATGAAATAAAAGGTTATTCCAATTTATATATTGGTCCCATATCTTTTAAAAAACCTAAATATAAATTAGGAGATTATGTTAGAATATCGAAATTTAAAACACTTTTTTCTAAATATGCAACCGTTACAGAAGACATTTTGATTATATCAGATATCATAGAACCAAAAATCTTTCCATATGTATACAGTTACAGAATAAGAGACTTAATTGGTGAAAAAATTGAAGGAATATTTTACGAAAATGAAATGGTAAAATATAATAAAAAAGATGATGCATACAAAATTGAAAAAATATTAAAAAAGAAAGGAAATAAATATTTAGTAAAATGGGTGGGATATCCAATAAATTTAACAGTTGGATAAATAAACAAGATCTTTTCACCCTGAATAAATGAATGAATTTAGATTATATAGAAGAAGTAAGGGATAAAACCAAATGAATTAACTGATAATAATAATGATGATATACGTAATAAATTAAATAAAATACTCTCTAAAGAAAAGGATCGGGATTTAAAAATTACCTTTAGATCAAATTTTTGACTTTTTTAATTATTTCAGGAAAGTAATAACAGGTTTTCAAATAAAAATAGAATTTGAAAGAGAAAAAAGTAATGAATATATGATATATACGAATGTTCCAAATCCTGATTATAAAATGGAAATTGAAGATTTATCTCTTATTTTAGTTCATGTTAAGTTTAAAAACAAAGCAGAATTATTACATAGAGAATTACTTTAGCTGATAAGTCTATAGATATTTATTGGAATCGTTATATCTTTCATAAATCAAATAAAATTGAAAATGCTAAAAGTGTATCATATCCTATAAACATTACATCAAATGAAGTTTCAACATTATTTGTTATTCCATAATATTTAGACAGACATGAAGATTATAAAAAAATAATATGCTATTTGATCATTTAGATATGAATATAGAAGCTAGTAATTTTGAAAAATTACTGATAAGTTTTAGAACATTAAAAGTTGGATAGAGTCTAAAGAATGTATAATAGAATAAGGAGATCGATTCTTATATTCTTACAGTCATTATAAATTAGTAATACATATAGATAATGCACTTAATACTAAATTTTATAATATTTTTTTTAAAAAAAGTACAAATCATGTGATACAATAAATGATAAAAATTAAAGATTATACTGAAACAGAAGAATTACCTGATACTAATCAACATTCATTATTACCTCAACATCTATTCAGATTATTCATAGAATGTAATGTCCATCTGGTCCAACATATTTATTATTAAATCTTATTAATCGCTTTGAAGAGCGGAAAGGTTTAAGATTAGATTTTGATGCATTATATTTATGTGCAAAACTTATAAACGAAACCAAATATTCTAAATTGCAAAAAACATATACTTTCTTTGAGGGTAATAAAAAAGATGATAATTTTAAAATTATTAAATCTACGAAATTGAATAAAAAAGAAATATTAGATTTCTGTCATAAATATAAAAAAGAAGTATTATATTTTTCAGATTTAAATGAATTTGTACCAGTTGATGATTTAGATCCTTCCCTTAAAAATCTTGTTGTATATGATGATTGTATAACAGAAAAAAATTAAAACGATATTGAAGATGTGTTTGTTAGACGAAGAAAGAAAAGTGCGTCTATTATTTACATATCACACAACTTTTATTTATCTTCTATCACTATAAGAAAAAATTGTAATTTATATTTTTAATACGGAATCTAAAAAATTCAACAAATAATAAGAGTTGTTGATGGTTATATTTCAAAAGAAGAATTAAAAAATATGTATCCTGATAGTTTCTTGATGCTTGATTTAAGAAATCCAAAAATGAGATATCGAAGAAATTTCCAACTTATATAAATATGGAAGAATATTTAGAAAAACGAATATATATTTACAGAAAAAGTTACAAAAATAAAAGGATTTAAAAAGATAAGCATATCATTAGCAGTCAAGTATATTTATTTTAAGTGCTTCAGGTTTATCAGCTTTTGCTTTTATACCTCTTGCTGTTTTAAGTCCAGGAATTGTTGAAGTCATTGAGGAAAGTTTAAGTACTTTGTAAAGAACAATGTTATAAATTTTATAAACAGCTATTAAATTTACTGAAAGCTAAATCAATTGCAGAAGAAGAAGTTTATATACCAGAGCAAGATTTTATAAATACTTTAAAATATTTTTCTGTTGAAAAATTTGTAAAAGACACAATTAAATGGATATAAATATAGTTCCAAAGAATTTCCTCCCTAATAAATGGATGTTAACTGACGAGAAATTTCTAAAAACACAATTTTAACCGAAGATTTAATTAGGAATCTTGAAAATGTTATCGACTGGAAATTACACTGGTTATCATAAATTGAGGGACAATAAAAAAAATAGCGATAACTCCCTTAAAAATGAGCCAAACTGTATAAAATTTCAATATGTTGCCAAGTAAGAGTATCTGAGTGAAACTGCAATATGCAAATTAGTGGCGCTGCACTCGGAATACGCCATCTGCGAGGAGCATTAAAGTCCATGTTTGAGAGCAAGCCCACATATTTCACTGTGATAGTGACATAAGAAATCTGAGATAGCCAATTCGTAACAATGACCTCCAGACATCATTTGCCTGCAGAACTACGATGGAGAGCCACCGGGAGACTAGAGGCAGGACAAAGTCAAACGGAAGTGGCCAGTTAGCTAAATGTGAGTCCTTCTGTGGTTCATAGACTTCGGAGGCAATTTCAAACCACAGATTTGGCATCTAGGAGGTTCAGCCAAGGACGGCCAACTGCTACGACGAGCGCCGATCACCGATATTTGACATTATGTGCACGCAGGAATAGAACCGTTACTTCGACTCTTCTTAGATCCTCCCTTGCTGCAGCCATCGGAAGTTTGGTGTCACGAAGGTGGTCTGTATGCGAGGCGACCAGTCATTTGCGTGCTGCTCATGTCACGCCATAGGAGGGACCATTTGCAGTAGGCACGACAATATGTCCACTGGACGCCTGATCAATGGAGAGCTAGTCTCTTTACGGGTGAGTCTAGGTTTAGCCTAGAAAGCATAGTAGGCGTTACTTGATATAGAGAGAACCTAGAACCCGTTATCCTTCAGACATCCGTGAAAGAGATGCATGTATACGGAAGAGGCAGTGTCTGTGTTTGGGGTGGCATCTCTTTGGATAGACGCACAGACCTCCATGTCTTTCCAAGAGGAACTGTGAATGTTCAGGTTTATAGAGATAACATCCTTGATGACTATGTGCCCCCATATGCCGGGACAATAGGTGATGCTGTCCTGTTATAGGACGACAACGCAAGACCACACAAGGCTCGAATCGTTGATGATTATCTTCAACAAGAAACAATTATGCGCGTGGAGTGGCCAGCTCGATCCCCGGACTTGAATCCTATCGAGCACGTTTGGGATGCTTTAGGGAGACGTCTAGCTACTCTCAGTTCGCTCTCTCAGACCCTTGTCGTGCTTGCAACTGCTTTGCAGGAGCAATGGCTCTCGCTACCAATGGAACTGATAGACTGTATAATTGAAAACATCACACATCGCTGTATTTGCTGTATTGCTTCTAGAGGAGATTGTATTCCATATTGAAGATACTTTTCCTATAGCAAACTGACACCTTCTATTTGTTCATTTTATACATGTGCTAATTTCTATACTACTGTAATTGTCTGGTAATTTCTTTTTATGTTACTTGATACCTTACTATGTGTTGTATATTGTGGGTAAGTTTCATAAAACTCTACATGTAACTTTTTCAGTAATCGTGATTTTTGTGATTTTTCCTTAATTTATGATAACCAGTGTAATATCAAGATATCAAAAATTATCTGAATCTTTCATTAGTGAGTACAAAGTAGACTGGACAAAAGTTATCTGAGTCATTTTTGATTATACATGAAAATCAAATTAAATGGGATATTCTATCCCGATATAAAAAATTATTTGAAAAATTCATTTTAGATAATGAAGATAAAATAAATTGGGGTAACATATCAAAATATGAAACTTTAAATAATTTAATTTTACAAAATTTTAGAAAATTAAATATGTAATCAATTTCTAGATATAAAAAATTAACAGAAAATACTATTGAAGAATTGAAAGATGTGGTAGTTTCGGATGAAATATTGAAATATCAAGATCTGAGTGAAAACTTTTTAAATAAACATGAAGATAAAGTTGATTGGTGTACACTTGAATTATATAAACAATTTTCTGAAAATTTTATTAAAAGACATAGCGAAAGAAATCATGTTAAATTATCAGCACATATATGTGCAACTCAGAAAAAATTATTATTAATTCCTATAAAATATAGTATTTTTTAAATTGTAAAAAATATATAAAATTAGACATATAATGTGAATCAAAGATTTGTAGAAGCAAAACATTCAGAAAAAAGATTCTAAAGAAATTCAGAATTCAATAGACTCAGTTCTTTTCCAAAAAATACTAAAATAAAAGATTTAGATCCTGGAAAATATTATATCATCTCATTGAGAAAAATTCAAACAAAATTTGGAGATTCTGTCATTATTAAATTAGATATGAATAATTAACAAAAGAATTTTTTCTTGCTAAAATACTTGGAGAACTTTCTAATAAAGTTATAAATGAAATTAAAAATAGAAACTATGTATTCTGTTATAATGGAATAAAAAGTGGACAATATGTATATAAATCAAAAGAATAATTTTTATATAATTTCCTGATATTTTAATTTTTATATAATTTTCTTATAATTTCTTAACTTTTTGTATAATTTCTTGTACAATTTAGGAATTTACGGTCCCATAAAATATCGTATTTTTTGTCATTTTTCAATCCTTTTTTTATGTCTTATTTGTTTTTGTTTTTTTTTTCAAATTATGGGCCTGTGAAGAAAATTAAAAAACATTTGTTTTTATTACTATTTTTAATCATTTTAATCTTTTTTGAAGTGTCTCAAATTTTTGGGCGTATAAAAATTGATCAAAATTGTATAAAAAACGCAGCATTTGTACTAAAGCATGGAAAAACATCATGTTTCTGTGAAAATATAGCTCAAGCGTTGACAAACAATACATTTTTACAGAAAAAACATGATCGTTGATGTGTCCTATAGTCAGGTACAGTCGGTCACAAAAGTATTCAAACACAAGAGCCTATTCAGCAAATGTACTTTTCAGGTGTGTGTGGGGGGGGGGGACAAAACTTCAGCTAATCTTGGTTAGACGAGGAAGCTCGTCGTCCAAATGAATTTTTGTTCGACGACGAAACAAAATGGTCTTTCAAATCAATATTGATTCGACGAGAAAACGGATCGTCCAAATCAATATTGGTTCGACGAGGAAACAAAATGGTCGTTCAAATGAATTTTGGTTCGGCGAGGAAATAAAATGGTCGCTCAAGTCCATTTTAATTAGACAAGGAAATAAAATGGTCCCGATTTCTCTCTAACAGCATCGCCTTTTTCCATATTTGAACCTGTTACGACACAAAATGTTTTAAGATCATGTGGAGTTTGCCAGAAACATCTTTGCCTGTTAGTTCAAACCCAATCAAGTGTTCTCACTTCCTTATGACCGTTCCGAAACAGCAAGGTTTTCCGCTAATCTCTTGTCACGACCAAACTCATCCCAACATTAGGTAAAAGACAAACTTGCAAAGGAAGAAGCTTGGAGAAGAGTCACTGGGGAGATTTCGTTTTCCAATGATGGGAGAAAAATATATTCTTCAAAACCAGGTTGTATCGAAACTCGTAGCAATTTAAAGTAAAACACGGAATATATGAGTAGTAGTGTCATCATATTTTTAACACGTCTAAATGGACCAATTTCTTTTCTTCCCTTTTATTTCATCGTTTACATGTTGCCTCTAGAAAAATTTCCCGAAGAAGCCTTTTTCATCTTGACACCATTCAGGAATCCTCTATGAAAAAATATTTATCCAGACCATGTTTGTTTCTTTCTCGTCATAAAATATATAGAATATCAAACACAACCATATCGAAGAGTATTCTTTATAAGGATCCGCTATGAAGAAACATTTATTCAGGCCGTGCTTGTTTCTTTCTAGTCATATAATATTATAGAAGAGCAAACACAATTCCAAAACCATGTCGAAGACTATTCTTTATAGGGATCATCAGCATGTTATCCGCTATGAGGAAGCCTTTATCCACGTGAAAAAGATGTTACATCTTCAGCAGCACTCACAGATCTAAAGCAAAACGCTAACTGCTTATATAGATAAGCACTTCATTTTGAAAGTAAAAGTGACTGGTAAAAAATTTTCTCAGAGAAAATCTGAAACATATATTTAAAAAAAACATTTTGTTAATTTAATGATGTCTTACTTTTCCAATGTTAACCTACGGGAAAATGAAAAAATAAGACATCCATTTTTAGACAAAAAGTTTTTTTTTAATATATGTTTCAGATTTTCTCTGAGAAAAATTTTCCCAGTCTGTTTCACTTTATCATTTTCACTTTCAAAATGAATCTCTTATCTGTATAAGCGGGTGTTGTTTCGCTTCAGATCAACGAGTGCTGTTGAAGATGCAACATCCTGGATAAAGGCTTCTTACATAGCAGGTAGGTTATTTTTTAATCATTTTCCCTTCACAGCTTCGACCTGGTTTTGGAATTTTGATTGTACATATTTTTATGATTATTTTCGAAATCTGTATTGAAAATTGATTATAACCCATCCAACGTTTGTCTCTAAAACTTTGGCATGATAACAATTGTGTATATTTGTAGAGACATTAGGTTATTACGAAGCAGGAGAGGTGAAAAATAAGTAACGCCTTCGCCGGGAATCGAACCACGGACCTCTCGGTTACGTGTCGAGCATGCAGACCACTACACCACGAAGGCATACGAAGAAGGCGGGAGAAATACCTTATATATTTATGATTCTTTTGGAAAAATGTAATCAAGACAACCAATCTATCGTTTCTCTTTAGACATGAATATATATATTTTATGATTCTTTTCGAAAATGTGTCCCAGATTTAGGATAACCGACTCATCGTTTCCCCTCAAAACTTCGACATGATGACTATTGTATATATTTTATGATTCTTTTCGAAAATGGGGTTCTTATAGCACATAAGATGATTGTGAAAGTTTTTTCTTCATCTGTGATATGGTTCTTAGGAATGGAACTTTACGAGTAATCATAGAAATGCCTTCAGTAAAAGAATGATTCCATTTCACTTAAAACCAATTCGCTCTCCAATTTCCAAAGTATGCTTAGATTTATATAATATTTACCATTCAGAATGCAGTAGCATTGCATAATGTTAAAGGTTTCGCTCAAAGAATTCTTTATGACAACCCGCTTGGATCGCTAAGAGATAGAGGGTAAAAAAAAACTAAGAAACGAATCTGAGATTCAAAACAAAAGGGTAACCAGAATAGAAAATCGGCTGGTAAACAATTTTTCTGATGTTCTAAAATATATTATGGTAAGTCTAAAGATGTAACGCTAACCGGGCAAAGACACAAGATCAACTTCAACGGTATGGTTTGAAGTCATAACGGAATATAATCTTTGAACACTTCTCGAGCCATCAATGAATTGGAATACTAATGTGTTTAAAAAATTTCTATTATGGGAAACGTAAAAGAATAGAAGTAAAATAGTAACCCTTTCCAGGATCCAGGCTTCTTCAACACCACAGAGTGATTTGAAGCGAAACTCGGATTGCTTAAATAGATAAGCATGTCTCAAAAAATTCCGAATGTCTAGTTGATCGAGTCGATTGAAAAATTTTCTTAGAGCCAAGGGAAAATTTGAAGCACATATTAAAAAAAACTTTCTGTTAATTTTATGATGTCTTTTAGACGTCATTAAATTAACTCTTCCTTTTTGGTTTGATGACATCATAAAAACATTTTGTCTAAAAATTTATGTCTTACTGTGTCTGGATCTTAGATGTATCTTTAAGAAAGTCTTTTGCAGCCGACTTGAAATTATTTTGGACTATTTAAGCAATCCGAGTTTTGTTTCAAATCACTCTGTCCTGGAAAGGATGCTGGATGTGTCTGGATCCTGGATGAATAAATTTTCTATGAGAAAATGTTTTCCAGCCGACTTGAAATTTTTTTAGACTATTTAAGCAAACCGAGTTTTGTTTGAAATTTTTCTGTTCTGGATAGGATCCTGGATGTGTTTGGATCCTGGAGGGATCTCTGTCTGAATCCATTTTCTTTAAGAAAATTTTTTCCAGCCGACTTGAAATTTGTTAGACCGAGGGAGATGAAGAATGAAAATCTTTTTTGGTCAAAAGAATGGAAGGAAAATGGTAACATACCCTTTCGAGGATGCAGCAAATCCAGGATCCAGGCACATCCAGGATCCTGACGATAAGTATGAACGGATCTCTGAACAGACCCAAGTGAGATGAAGAAGGAAAATATTTTTGGGCAAAAGAATAGAAGGTAACATACCCTTTCCGGGATCTCTTCAGACCATTCCATTTTCAAACCCTACCTTTGAAGTGATCATGCTCAGTTGATGCCATATCTTTAAGGTAATTTCCCTGTCCTCTTCAAACGACATTATTGAAGCTTAGAAAGATATGGGGACCCTTTTGACCTAATAGAACATTTATTCATAAAGTATTATAGAATCGGAAATTCCAGCAACCATGTCGAAGAGTATTCTTTATAGGGATTATCCACATCTTATCTGTTATCGCGAACTATTTATAGAAGTTGGGGAGATGTTGCACCTTCACCAGCACAAGCTGACCTGAAGCAAAACAACAACCGTTTATATAGATAAGCGATTCAGTGTGAAAGTGCTAAAGTGAAGACGACTGGGAAAAATTTTCTCAGACAAAATCTGAAACAGATATTTAAAAAAAATTTTTGTTAATTTAATTATGCCTTCAAAACGTCATTAAATTACATCAATGACCTTGACCAAAGTTGAAGGCCAAAGGTCATCGACCTAACATTTAGACCTTGAACTTTTGTCAAGGTCATACAGTTAATTTGATGATGTCAGAAGACATTAAATTAACAAAAAGTTTTTTTTAGTTCTTAGCCGGAGATTTTTATCTGAGAAAAATTTTCTTAGCCAATCAAACTCGACTATTTCTTTCACAATCATCTCAACATTCTTTATAAAAGTATTCTAACCTTCCGTTTAGAGTTTACATAGCTGCATGATCTTACATCTCGATAAACGTTCCTATCTTCAAGCACGATGTTACAAAGATGAATTAAAACTGAATGAATAGAAACGATAATGGATTTTAAGAATCATGCACATTGCTGCAAAGAAATTTTTCAATTAAATTTGGATGAAGGCTTTAGAAACGGTACCAGACTCTGCCGTTTCGGAATCTCATCTTTCGCTTCAGAGTGCTGTTGAATATCCTAGATAAAGTGTTCTTCATAACAGATAAGGTACTTATGATTTGTTTTCTCTTCAAAAGGGTTTTGGAATTTTAATTGAATATATTTTTATGATTCTTTTGGAAGATGAGATGTTTATGAATAAACCTAGATTATTATAACCGATCCATTTTCGAAACTTCGACATAATGACTATTGTATATATTTTGTGATTCCTTTTAAAAATGCGGATGGTTAGAAAAGTTTTCTCCAGCCTCTTCCTTCTTTTTATTCTAAGATAACATGTCAAAACATATTTGTAAACATGTTGTCTTCGAGCAAAACCATGGAGGAATCATTAAATTAACAAAAAGCGTATTACATTATATACTATACGTACCAGAAATTTTCTCTGAGACATTTTTTTCCAGTCAACTTGAAATTTTTCAGATTATTTAAGCAATCCGAGTTTTGTTGCAAATCACTCTGTGCTGGATCCTGAAATGATCTCTGAGAAAACGTTTTCCAGCCGACTTGAAAATTTTTAGACAATTTAAGCAATTTGAGTTTGTAGAGACATTAGGTATTTTTGGAAGCATCAGACATGAAAAATGAGTAACGCCTTCGCCGGGAATCGAACCACGGACCTCTCGTTTACGCGTCGAGCATGCAGACCACTACACCACGAAGACGTGCGAAGAAAGCGGGAGAAATACCTTATAAGTTTTGTTTCAAATCACTCTGTCTGGGAAAGGATCCTCGATGTGTCTGGATCCTGGATGAATCTCTGAGAAAAGATTTTCCAGCGGATTTCAAATTTTTTAGACCGAGTGAGATGAAGAAGGAAAATCTTTTTTGGGCAAAAGAATAGAAGGAAAATGCTAACAAAAAGAATAGAAGGAAAATGGTAACAAATGGATCCATGTTTGGATCCTGGATGAAGTTGTGTCTGGATCCTGGATGGATCTGTGTCTGGATCTATTTTCTTTGAGAAAACTTTTCCAGCCGACTTGAAATTTTTTTAGACCGAGTGAGATGAAAATATTTTTTTGGGTTTGAAAAGTTTTTCAAATATCCAGTGCTCTACCTACGGTATGTATTTTAAACTCATTTCATAGCCATTTTTATTGAAGAGCCGAATTGGCGATTGGATTTCACTGGCTACCAGTGGAGACAGATGGGCCGTCGCGAAAGGGTTTTTCGAAACCGTTGTCATGGCCCCCAAAACGTTTCTTCAGAAAATGGAAGGCTTTAAAATTCCTTTTCCGACTCAAACCCATCGGGAAGAAATATAAATTTTTAAAAAAACTTACCATTTCGTAAATAGATTACAAACACACATATTAATTCTAATATTTTTACCTTTAATGGATGAATCAGTCTGTAAACTCTGAAATTCTGAAATGATTCTAACGACACGAGATTCTTATGTTATTTTATTAGCCGCTTAAATATCATTTGTTCCTTCCCCAAACCCTTAGCATTCGAAATAGCTTCCGAACAAAGTGGTTGAAGCAGCATGAGAAGAAGGAAACACATTTTAGCAAACATTTACGTATCATGAGTATCTTTTAATTATTTCTACGGATCCAGCTAACTTACACTAATTACAAACTGTTTTGTAAATCTAGAATCAAGTTTATATTCTCCCATCACTGGCTTCAATTAAATAATTTATAGAATGCATTAGAAATTCCTTAGAAACTTTAAAAGATATTTTTGTAAGAGACGAGAACGAAATAATGTTACATTTCTTTCAAGTTACTTTACATAAGATTTACGAGCATTATCTAAAAATAATGGATGAGTTAATAAATATATGGGGGGTATATATAAATCATGTATAATCAATTACAAATATTAGAATTAATAAGCATCTTACATTCAAAAAGTAGAAAAGTTCTTTTAAAAATTTATATTTCTTCCCGGTGGGTTTGAGGCGGAAAAGGAATCTTAGAGCATTCCATTTTCTGAAAAAACATTTTGGGGGGAACGATGACAACGGTATCGAAGAACCCTTTCGCGACGGCCCATCTGTCTTCAATGGTAGCCGGTGAAATCCGATCGCCATTTCGGCTCTTGAATAAAAATGTCTATCAAATGAGTTTAAAAAAATCACCGTGGGTGGATCACTGAATATTTGAAAATTTTTTAAAACCCAAAAAAATATTTTCATCTCACTCGGTCTATAAAAAATTTCAAGTCGGTTGCAAAAAATTTCTCAGAGAAAATGGATCCAGACATAGGTCCATTTAGGCTAAAGACACAGATCCATCCAGGATTCAGGCATGGATCCATTTGTTACCATTTTCCTCCTATTCTTTTTTGTTACCATTTTCCTTCTATCCTTTTTTTGTTACCATTTTCCTCCATTTCTTTTGCCCAAAAAAGATTTTCCTTCTTCATCAATCGGTATAAAAAAAATTCAAGTCGACTGGAAAAACTTTTCTCCGCGATTCATCCCGGATCCAGACACATCTAGGATCGTTTCCAAGACAGAGTGATTTGAAACAAACTCGGATTGCTTAAATAGCCTAAAAAATTTCAAGTTGGCTTGAGAACATTTCTCAGAGAACATCTCTGGTACGTATATTATATTATAAAATGTAGTATATATATTATATTATAGAATATATATATTTTATAATATAATATGCTTTTTGTTCATTTAATGATGTCTTTAGACATCATTAAATTAAATCTTCCTTCTTTTTGTACGAAGAAAACATGTTTACAAACATGTTTTGACGTGAGATCTTAGAATGAAAAGAAGAAAAAGGCCCTGAGAAAAATTTTCCAACCATCCGCATTTCAAAAAGAATCATAAAATATATACAATAGTCATCATGTCGAAGTATAAACGATGGATCGGTTATAATAAATTCGGGACACATTTTTGAAAAGAATCAAAATATATAATGGTCATGTCTGAAGAGAAAGGATGGGCCACATTTTCGAAAAGAATATATAGAATAATCAAACGTAAAAAATCTGAAGAGAAACGTTGGATCGGTTATAATAAATTCTTAATCTAGATTTCGAAAAGTATCGTAAAATATATGGTAGTCATTCGTGAACATCCCATCCGCTCTGGGTTTCAAAAAAATCATAAAAATATATTCAATCAAAATTCCAAAACCATTTTGAAGGGAAAACAATAGAAATACCTTTCCTGCTATGAGAAATCCAGAATGTTGAAGAGCACTCTGAAGCGAAACCGTGAGAGAACAAGAAATATATTGAAAAGGGATTTCTTTTCCATTTTGTTGGTTTTAACAAGAGTTCTCAGGACAATGATAAGCCATTCCTAATTGCTTTTACAGGATGATTCCGAAACGTCAGAGTCTGGTGACCATTTCTTAATCCTTTGGGACCTTATCCATGGAAAACGCAAGTCGTTATGATACGATTTCTCGTGACAAATCAAGATAGAAAAGCTGGCCATTCCAAATATTTTACTCTCATTGAAAAAGGAATTCCTTTCCGTTTTATTGGTTTTGAAAACAATCATTTCTAGTTTACCTTTTCCTGGCTGCTGAGTTCTTCACATGGTCTGGTAATGTAATGATTGTTTCTTTATTCAGGTTTCATTGAAAAATATTCTTTGCAACATCGCGTATGATTCTAAAAATCCATCATCGTTTCTATTCATTCAGTTTTAAGTCAAAGTATTCTTTTCAATATCGTCCATGAAGATAGGAAGACTTTTCGAGATGTGAGGCATCTGAAAGAGTATGTAGCTATGTGAACTCTAAACTGAAAGTTTGAATGCTTTTATAGAGAACGCTGAGCTAATTGTGAAAGAAATAGTCAAGTCTTATTGGCTCAGAAAATTTTTCTTGGATAAGGAAAAAAAATTTTTAGTCTAAAAAATGATGTCTCACTCTTTCATTCTCCGACAGGTTAACATTGGGAAAGTAACATAATTTTTAGACAAAACGTTTTTTTATGAAGTCATCAAACCATAAAGGAAGAGTTAATTTAATGACGTCTAGAAGACATCATTAAATCAACAAAAAGTTTTTTTTAATATGTGCTTGAGAGTTTCCCTGGGCTTTGAGAAAATTTTCCAGTCGACTCAATCGACTAGACATTCTCAATTTTTTAAAACATGCTTATCTATTTAAGGAAACCGAGTTTCGCTTCAAATCACTCTGTGGTGTTGAAGAAGCCTGGATCCTGGAAAGGGTTACCATTTTACTTCTATCCTTTTACGTTTCACATAATAGAAATTTTTTAAACGCGTTAATAGTCCAATTCATTGAGGACTCGAGAAGAGTTCAAAGACCATATTCTGTTTGCAAATCAAACCACGCCGTTGAAGTTAAGTTTGCGCCTTTCCCCGGTTAGCGTTACATCTTTGGGCTTACTGTAATATATTTTAGAACATCAGAAAAATTTTTCACCAGCCGATATCCCATTTTGGTTACCGTTTTGTTTTGAATTTCAGATTCTGAATTTTCCTTACCTTCTATCTCTTAGCGATCCAAGCGGGTTGTCATAAACTATTCTTTGAATGAAACTTTTAACATTATCCTATGCTACTGAATTCTGAATGGTAAGTATTATATAAATCTAAGCATATTTTGGAAATTGGAGGGCGAATTGGTTTCAAGTGAAATGGAATCATTCTTTTACTTCATGTAACTGCGGTGCCGAACACCAGGGTGCCTAAGTTCTAAGAACCATACCCCACGTCGAACAGGTAAGTATAGTTACGAATATTGTGAATTGTAACAGAATGGATCTTAGCGATCATAAACTTATAAGGGAAATACATAATTATCATGAAATTGTACTTAATATTTTCTAAGTAGATGTAAATAAAAATTCATTATTTGTAGTAGAAAGCAGGTCACGCACAGAAACCTGTAAAGAGAACATATGCATGACAAGAAACAATAATAGGCAAGTGCGAGACTTTTGTTGCCACTAGGTGAAATAAGGGTACATAAACATACTGATTATGAGATACAAAGAACTAATAAATAACTCTACGGCCGGGATTCGCATTTGCTTTTCTTTTACTGAAGGCATTTCTATGATTACTCGTAAAGTTCCGTTCTTAAGAACCATGTCGGAGATGAAGAAAAACTTTCACAATCATCTTGTATGCTATAAGAACCACATTTTCGAAAAGAATCATAAAATATATAAAATAGTCATCATGTCGAAGTTTTGAGGGGAAACGATGAATCGGTTATCATCAATCCGGGACACTTTTTCGAAAGGAATCATAAAATATATATAATCATCTCTAGAGAAAGGATACATTCGTTGTCTTGATCACATTTTTCCAAAAGAATCATAACTATACACAATAGTTATCATGTCAAAGTTTTGAAGAGAAACGTTGGATAATAAATTCTCAATACTATTTTCGAAAAGAATCGTAAACTACATATGATAGTCATTTATGAACATCTCATCCGCTCCAGGTTCCAAAAGAATCTTAAAAATGTATACAATCAAAATTCTAAAAGCAGATCGAAGCTGTGAAGGGAAAATGATTAAAAAATATCCTACCTGCTATATAGAATCCTTTATCCAGGATGTTGCATCTTCAACAGCACGCCCTGATCTGAAACGAAACAACAACAGCTTTTATAGACAGGCGATTCATTTTGAAAGTGAAATTGGTAAAGTGAAACAGAATCGGAAAATGTTTCTCAGAAAAATCTGAAACACATAGTTAAAAAAAAACTTTTTGTCTAAAAAATAATGTGCCATTTTTTAATTTTCCTACAGGTTAACATTGGAAAACTAAGACCTCATTAAATTAAAAAAAGTTTTTTTTTAACCCTTTAACTGCTTAAGACGTCTTTAAACGTTTTCAGAGATCGCTCTAAAAAT